>JAOXJP010095227.1:0-14557 GCA_025762735.1 Platanus orientalis | reverse complement strand
TTGGCACTATTGGCCTTATTACATGGATACATAAAATAAATGTTACCCCCCTATAAGATCCATGCTAAACCACATAATATTGCATATTCAATAAATCACTCCATGCGGAGACCCCACCAAGGCCAAGTGTGGGCCCCACCTTGCTCTAATGTCCGCATCATAAACTTTATCATCTTGTTGTATTGGCTCTTGCGAAGTAGCTTACCCAATGCATCAGTTTACTTATTCAGACTTTGAGGTTGGATTGGTGGAAGTAGCTTTGGCCCATCAAGTTTCTTGATTAGGGTTGTCAATCAGGCCAGGTAGGGCCAAGCCGAGGTCAGCCCAATATACCATCCATCTGCCCGAGACAACCAGACCGAACTCAGCCGTCTTATTAAAATGGCCTTCAGACCAAGTTTGGGCCACCCGACGTTAAAATCCCACCTTCCACAGGACTTTCTTTTACATGCTCTGCAACGATTCCATGACCACCAGAAAAGAGAAGGGAAAGTGGAGAGAGGCGTGGAAATCAAACCATGCAAGTTGAGGAGCAGAACGAAGTCACCGGCATGGTGCCAGATTCATGCTTGGATTGGCGCTTGACTTCCAACAGTACCAACGACGGTGCTTGAGTTCCAAGGGAACAACGGAATCTGCCCCAGCCTGTGTAAGGTATTGAGATTGAAATTGGTGTAGAAAACATAGCTGTAACCACTGGTTCAATGAAACCAAGCTTCATCTCTGCTAAAAGTTTTGAGTCTGAACCAAACTTGATCTACATGCAAGGGTAGGAGGGAAGCCATTTACTCATCTTTGCTAAATTGATTTCAAGATGGTTTCAAAACGTCCAGGTAGAAGGAACTATGAAACCTTTTTTTTGGTAAAAGAAATGCATTTAGGAGAATGGGGACGAGAGTCTCTCATACTTTCTAAGAGAATATATTAGAGCCATGAAGATGGATTCAGTACTCAGGTCTTTGGATGAGCAGACTTGGCTCCAAAATGAGATAGACCATTGGTTGTTGAGTCCAGGTTTGTACGAACGAAGAAAAATTTAAAGGTTTGAAAAGAAAAGCATAAAAAAAGTCATTTAAAACTAGATGGCGTCACTGCACTGTAGACCTATGTTTCATTCCCACTGGCGAAACAGAGACAAAGAAGGAGAAGGTGAGCGGCAGAGGAGGAACCACGTTAATGTTTATCATTTAGGGTTTCAGTTAGGTTGGTTCGAAATCGTTAGATCAGAATAAAATCGACGGTGTATTTACTTGTTAGAATTTGGGCCAGGCTGGGCTGGGCTGGGCTATTTTAACTCTTGACCAAACTTGGCCCAAACAAAATTTTAGGCCTAATGTCTGAGCCTGACCCCAGCCCAGCTCGAATTTATGTCTGCCCAGCTCGCCCAATTATCGGGCTGAACAAGTCAGGCATCAGGCCAGCCCAGCCCAATTGACAGCCTTATTCTTGATAATATCTTCTTGCCTCTTCTCTTCCAAAGCGGATTGCACCTTAGGAGTAGGCTTGTATGGCTTTACTTAAAGTCAATAACACTTACCACAACTAAAAATTTGCAAGATATGTGTGACCTCATTGAAAGTAGCCTTCCTTTTGTCAATCCATTGCTTGCCTAATACCATCTTACATTCTTCTAATGGAATTGCATTCAACACCATCAAAACAGTTCCCTACTTCCCTTGTTTAAATTGAATACCAAAAGCTTGTCCTTCATATCCTCAATATAGTTGATCTTCAACATTTTGTTAGAGATTTGCAACTGTACTTGTAGAATCAGGTTTTCCATGTATAATCACTAATCAGAATATTGATTCTCTTCCCAAAAGGAAAAATAAACCTTGGTCTAACATCTATACCCATCTTCCACGATTTCTGCTATCATAGCTGAGGGCCCTTTAGCTCTGATGCCAACTGATGTAGAGCTGCGCTGATACTAACTAATATAGAACGAATCACAATAAATAATAACATTAAAAAAATAAAAAATAAAAAAAAACGAGGAAAGAGAGATGGTTCAAGGAACTTCAGCCTATCCATATGGAAGGAAACACTTCCATCCATCTGCTCCTCAGGCGACCCTGGTTTTTGCACATGGAAAGGATTTAATGAGCCTCAGTTTCCAGTTTCACTTTTTGCTTATCACTCTAGCTTACCATGCCTTAGACTCGTGGCTCTGTTCTTGAGTATGCTGGATTGGATTTGGTGGGCGTCAAATATAGAGTTTTCAGGTAGAAATTTTAGCCCACCAGAAAACTAAAAGGGCTGGTTCAGCCCCTGCTTTAAAGGTACAAAAACTTGAGGCTCAAATCAAGCCTCAAGTGAAGTTCACGTGGTTACTGTCATGTGATACATTCATTCTCTCTTTATTTTCTTCTTCTTTTTGTTTAATTTTTTTCCCTTTCATGATTAATTTTAGATTATAGAGAATCCAAAAAAAAAAAGAAGAAGAAGAAGAAAGGACCATTTTTTCTAAATTAGAGAACCACCCTTGCTTAAAGTGAATGTCCTTTGAGCCCTACAACCTAACTTCAAATTAGTTATTTATGTTTTGTCAATAGATTTCCTATCAAATGAATTCTTTCCATTCTCTTGTGAATTTGAATTACAAACTAACGAGTGTTTATGAGTCTTCAAGGTACACATTTTTCCACATTAACATGGTGCTAGTTTCTCCTGCTGTCTAGCTAATAATTAGTTAGAAGTGTAAGTGTATGCAATTTGTAAATGTTTTTAATCAATCTATATAATGTAATATTATTTTGCATTTTTATATGGATGGTTAGCCCTACTTATATTACATTGGTTGAAGTTTCATAGTTTGAATTCTGTAGAGAAGATAAAAGATTTCTTGATCGAGATACCAAGGTGGAAATCTGTGTCCCCACTTGACTTATCAGTAGTGGTTCAAGTTTCTGCCAGTGATCCATTTCGGATGCTTTCTGACTATTTTTATATTTTTGAAGGTCCTCAATGCACTGTTCAATCTTTGCAAGATCAACAAGAGGAGACAGGAGCAAGCTGCTGAAAATGGAATTATTCCACACTTGATGCGTTTCATCATGTTTGATTCACCCTTGAAGCAATATGCACTGCCTCTTCTGTGTGACATGGCTCATGCATCTCGTAATTCAAGGGAACAATTAAGGGCCCATGGAGGATTGGATGTGTACTTAAGTCTCCTGGATGATGAGCCATGGTCAGTGACGGCATTGGATTCTCTTGCAGTCTGCTTGGCACATGACAATGACAACAGAAAAGTAGAACAGGCTTTACTGAAAAAGGAAGCAGTTCACAGATTAGTGAAGTTTTTCCGAGGCTGTCAAGAACAACATTTTGTTAACATATTGGAGCCCTTCTTGAAAATTATCACGTATGTGACTTTCGATTTCTATTTTTTTCTTTTCTTATCTCTCTCTCTCTCTCTCTTTCCCTATTCCTTTCTTTTTCTATCTTTATCTATTAAGCATGTCACTTTCTATTGTGTTCAAGATATCTAAGTATATTGGTTCAGTTTACCGTAAGTGTAGTTTACCAACAACTTAGTGGTACATGTTATGCACATGCAGAAGTAATGGGACCAACCATTAGATAGGTCCTCCAACTAGGCGATCTCCTGGTCCAAAAATCAAACCGATTTGATGACTCTATGCATCTGATCTATTGATTTCTTCTTGAATCTTCACTCTATTTTCTCTTCTAACTGTTGTCCACAACCATATATCAGATGCTTAAATCATTTGACTATGTCTAGTTTTGGCCTTGGAGCTCCTAGGTGGGACACTAGGCTCTATCTTGTTGGTAGACCCATTCTTGTGGCTTATCCAATGGGTAGATTTCATCTCTTTTGTTTCATAAATTGTATTGTTCCCCTTCCAAACTGGGATTGTTTTAGCAATATGATCTTCAAATGCAGGAAATCATCCCGAATAAACACAACATTGGCTGTTAATGGTTTGACACCATTGCTCATTGCAAGACTCGACCATCAAGATGCTATAGCTCGCCTCAATCTGCTCAAGCTAATAAAGGTGAGGTCAATTCTTCTTGTCTTGTTCTACTATGCTGCATAGTTCATGGCAGTAGTGATATATTAAAGTTTTTCTAGAATAATTGTCTATTGGAGAAAATTTTAGTGAATAAATACTATAGTCAATGTTTCACGGGCTCTGTGGATCCGGGTGATTTGATTTGATACATCAGAACCTCTGTTATAAAGAAGCACCTGCTTATGAATAAAGTTTCTCCAAATATAGTTGTAAAGAAGTGGTCATTCTGAGAAAAATCAAGAATAAGAAGTGGAAAGGAAATTTCTGTTCTTGCTTGAAGGTACCATGACTAGGCAGTGAGTATGAATGTCGTATTGTTTATTAGTTCTATCAAAATTTCGCAGACAGAAATTTCTTGAATCCAGTAAACAATAAAGAAGGTCTAGATATTGCAAAACCAGAGAAAAAGGTGGGTTTCAATGAGTTGTTATCTGGGTAGTTGGTGATGGATCAAGAGGAGATATATTTGCTTTTTATGAGAAAAAATAATTTTATTTAAAAAGAAAAAAAGAAAAAAAAGAAAACCAAATGGGGACAGAATCAAGACATATTCTAGGTAGTAGATGATTCTTTAGTTGAAGTTTTTTGTAGGTAAATCCAGATAGTCTTGAAAACCACACCACCTCCAAATGTTGTATTGTTATTTTCATTGAAAAAACCCCCATTCACCTTTTAAACCTTGTCTACATAGACATTATAGAGTAAATCAAGATTTTATTTTGGATTTTATCTTTTTTTTGGGATAGATACACAAGATTTTAATAAGAAAAAAGAAAAATGGGATGTGTGAGAAATACACCCCAACAACGGAAACACGTTAGAGAAAACCTTGTTACTAGTACTTGTGTGATTTCCTGTTACTCAGCCCTCTAGACCCTAGTCCTGGCAGTACTGTCTTGGCTAGGAGAAACTAGCTAAGGCATTGCTTAGTTGATACTTTGACTACATTGCTATGATGATTCACATCTTACAGACCTCATATCTGGTCTATAAACAAGATAGATGTTGGTACCAAGTGACATATATGCAGGATACTGATATTAACTGGGTGAATAGTTGCATTTCTTTATACTGGAGGATATCCACATTGTAAAAAATGTGAGAAAAAACATGAAAAGGACCGCTCATTTTGTATAACGTGATTGTGATCCATATATGAGAAAGTGGTCACCCATTTTGTATAACTGAGATCATGATGCCATCAATTGGACTGATCAATTTTTATTTTTTTTGTTAAAGAAACTATTCATTCAACACAAAGGAAAACTACACAAAATAAAACCTTTCAAAGACCTAAGCTCCTCACTGGATCTAGCCAGAGAATGAGCCTATGATAGACCTAGCCAGAGAGTGACTCATATTGGAGGATCTATAGACATGGCAGATCCTAACCACTATAAACAAGCCTACGACGTATTTACATAACATAAACTAGTGTATGAGAAACCAAGAGCTTGAGTTCAACTGCCCATTAATAATAAAAAATGCTGAGAGAGAGTATGACTGAAGAGTGATGGTTTGAGATCTTAGATGAAGACCTGCCTTTAAACCCAACAAAATGGCTTGAGCCTCTGCTTGTAGGGATCAACGAGATCAATGGCACATCAAGTTGTAGTGATAGCATGACCTGTTAGGAAAGTAACAGAAGCTCCTAAACCTGTCACCCGAGTGATGAGGATATCGGGTCCAGGAGAGAGTTTCAGGTCTATTAGAGGCGGCGTAAGAGGGTTGTGTTCATGTTTTGGTTTCAGTAGATTGCTAGTTTATATTTTTGTCTTTTATTTTCATGTCACATGTAGTGAGGGTATTTTGGTCATAATAATTGTTTTAGGGGTTATTTAGCTATTTTTTTTAGTGGAGGGTTATTTTTGTAATAAAGGAGAGAGGGTTTCTATTTTGTGTTTAACCTAGCCGTGGGATTCTCTATAAGAGCCCACGACTAGGTCTTTGGAAGGGGATAGAAATTTTTTGAATAAAAGCTCTCTTTGGTCGACAATGGCTTCCTCTCTGCATTGCTTGTTGTTGTAGGAAGAAGAAACCCAAAATCCTGGAATGGGTCTAAGCTCTCTCATAATTTAACGCTAATAGTGGAGACTACTCCCTTTCCTTTGGGTTAAAGGTTTCTTCATCTTTCTCTTTCTCCTCTTTCGTCTTTTTTTTCTTCTTTTTTTAATATAATGTCCTATCTGCTGATGTTTTGCTACTGAAATTGAGTTGTTCTTGAGAGATTGAACACAAATCGTCTAAGATCGATTATTTTGGTGAGTTATCTATATCCTATACCATTATAAGGTTGGAACGATGCCCTTGGAAGCAATTTACTCCCTCATTAGTGGTTGTCTGAAGAGTTAATAGCAGGCCTACATAATACCAGACGTTAACATCCAGCCAAAAGAGTTTGCACGAGAATTGCTATAGCTCCTTGAATACAGGGAGTTGGGCTTTGAAACTTTCTCTATTCATTGGAGACTCCTAAATGATACTAGAGGAGGTGGGCTCCATCCCATAAGGCCCCACCTGATTGAATACCATTCCACCCTATCTACAGCAGGCATTAAAGCCTCAGTTTTTGGGTTCCTACGAAATCAACCACCTGCTCCTAAATACTAGGAGTCAGACCGAGACACTTTGGGAGGGTATCCTAACCCATGGGGCAACACCACATCTACTGGAAAACTTCCCAAATTTGTTAGGCAGCATCCCTAGGCTCTGGGATTATTCTAAGGCTGGCAGCATTGAGATTTCATGGCATGGGAGTTTCGGTTACTTCAAAATTCTCTCATGTGATCAAATTTTGCATGGCCTTCTCATCCTTCATCACATAAGAGACTTTTACAAGTGTTTGACAGCAAATACAAGGTATTATGGTTCATCTATAATCACTTGTTTGAATCCTACAAGTAGTTGATATGAGGGTTTTGATAGTTTTGGGTTAATGGCTGATAAAACACTGTTAAACATATAACTCTCCTGAGAAATCTGAGTTTATATCATTCCTAAACCTACCTTAGCTCTTGTTTAATGATTCCCTAATAGTTTTCATATATCCATATATCTATATTGTATTTCTTTGAATTTTCTCATGTTTCATATATGTTTTTAGAAACTTTACCACATTATGAATTTTTTTACAACAACTTAGCAAATTTGGCATCTATCATTTAATCCATATTCATATCATATTGTTAGGTTTAATATTGATCAATGCTTTGTAACCTCGAATTCTTAATATGCATATGAGCTTGAATCTAAAATTCACTTGAACACGTGTGTGGATGTGCAAATAGGAATCTTACTTATATTTTATTATTGCTCTTCAATGTTATTCTTAGCTCCTGTGCACACACCCACTAATCAATCTGCATGCTGCATCACCAAGTCTCAGTAAAAGTTGTTGGATCAACATTGATAATAGCTCATTTCTCATCATCATCATTTTCTATCTCAAACATTGGAAGATCCAAGTGGGAAGAAACATCAATTTCAGCTTCATTTAGAGCCTGACGGTCCTGTAGGTCTTTGCACATCATGGATAAAAAAAACGGGGTTAGCCCCTACCGATTCCAATCCGATTCAGGTATGAATTGTGATGCAAGACAACAGATATGATACCAAAGATGTAGAATGATGTCCCATAATGTAGAAAAGATAAAGACCTGATTTGAAGCTTTTTCAAACCCAAAATAGGGGATCTTGGCCTCCACCAAGCTCGCATAAACCCAAGGAATCCACCTTTGGGGAAAAACTACTCCTGGTTTTTTAGACTTCATAAAGGAAAAACACACTAGCCAAGAGCTAGAAAACAAGAAAATTTTTATTCATCAATTTCTTCATTCATTCTCAAATTATGGGGAGAGGTTTCCTTTAAATAGGTTTACAAGCTTAAACAATTAAAAACTTGTTAAAATTGGAAACTTCTTAAAATCTTTAACTTACTAGCCAAGTTTTTAAAAATATAAAACTAAAAATTTACTTTCTTAAAATTAAACCAACTAAAACTTAAATCTTCATAAGAAAAAAACACTATTCTCGTTTTTACTGACACCCCTTTAATAATTTGGTCATAACTTTCACAAATCACATCGGATTTGCATAATCTTGGCCTTATTAAAAAGGTAACTGAATAACCTATCTAATTGCATGAAAATCAATCCAAAGTGACAAGTTTTGACCTTTGAAAAAGTGGGATAACATGAAAAACGGGATTAATCTAAAAAAACATTTGGACACTATTAGCCTTATTACATGGACACATAAAATAAACGTTACCCCCCTATAAGACTCTTATTAAACCATATAACATTGCATCTTTTATAAATTGCTCCGTGTGTGGACCCCACCAAGGCCAAGTGTGGGCCCCACCTTATTCTAATGTCTGCATCAAATTGGGTGATCTTTTAGTGGATTGGCCAATCCATTGTGAATTGCCTAGTCCATGGATTGCCCAAAAAATAAAATAAAAATACAAAAAAACTTCTACATCACCTATGTATCGTTTGGATCGTCTGATCCAAAGGTGGATTTGTTGGCGATCCAACTAATCCACTTATGGATTGGCCAATCTTAGCCCAATCCCGTCTTAGGGCCAATCCCACCTGGGATTCTGGATTGGCTCGGACTGATCCCAATCTGACCCGGCTAGGGATTGTCTAGATCAGCCGATTTTTAGAACCATGCTGCACATAGAATATAAAAACAAACTTTAGATTACTAGAGGCACCATTGAAAAATACCTCATTATGATGTATCCAAATCTGCCAGCAGATGACGGCAATGCCTTGAGAGAAGAAAATAGCTTGCTCTTTAGAATGGAATTTCCAAGACAGACAACCCCATAACCAGCTTGCAAAGCTTTGAGGAGAATCTCTGTTGATCCTTAGCTCTAGATGTGATGAAAACCAGACCTGAGAAGCAAAAGGGTAATGGCGATGACAATGCTCAAGGGATTCAAGGTGTGATGGCAAATTGGGAAAGAGGGATCTATAGGAATAGATCTCTTCACTAATCTTTCTTTCATGGAGATAATATTTCTACATGCTTTCCTTAAAGTGACGGATCTTAGGGGGAAATTTTAGATGCCATATCTTTTTCCAGAGACCTGGCAATGGAGGGAAAGGCTTATTGGAATTGGAGAGGCTGGAAGCCATAAGAGAGTAGGCAGTACAAAAACAAATCTACCAGTCCAATAATGGTTGCCAAATCGGAGAGTCAACATTGATTAAAGGACTTAGTGGGATTTTTAGGCTTGACTCTTTCTCAATGCTAGAGATATAACTCTCAATAGAAGTAAGATTCCACTCTTTGGGATTGGAACTAATGATGTCAGAAACTTTGATGGTAGGGCACCCAGCAGATCTATTGGAAAGAAGTTTGCAATTAGGCAATGAGGGAATCCTCACATCCTACCAGATATCAATGTTTTGGTTGTTAACTACTTCCTAGTGCAAACCTTTAACAAGATCTCTTCCTTTTAAGAGACTCTTCCAACCCCAAGAACTGGAGGATTTAGCTTTGGCTTGAATGAAGGGGCTTGTAGGAAAATAGATGGATTTTATAAATTTAGCCCATGGCAAATCTGCATGAGACAGAAGCATCCAACATTCCTTTGCTAATAAGGCTAAGTTAGAGATGTGTAAGTCTCTCAATCCTTGACCCCCATCCCTTCTGCTTATTCTAAGAGAATTCCAATTGGCCCAATGAATTTTCTTCACATTGTTTTTTTGGCCCCACCAAAATCCTTTTTGTTTTTTTATCAATGGCTTGGAAGAGTTTTCTAGGAATGATAGAAATTACAGATTTGGGAAGAATTTCCTTACCCACAGGAGATAGAAGTCTTTCTTCCATCCTTTAATCCTACCAGCTGATTTCTCTTCCAAGAAAGAGAAGAGGGCCATCCTGTTTTTCCCTATTTCACCAGGAATGCCCCAAACATTTACTAGAATCAAGAGAGGCTTGTATTCCAAGGGAGAGGCAAATCTCATTCTCAGATTCCCCCTTTGCAGTTCTAGAGAAGATAATCTCAGATTTCTCTAGGATGGGAAGCTGACCAGATGCTTTATGGAATTCATATGAAATGGCTGTTCCTTCTAATTTCGATACCTTGGAATAAACCTTTATTCTTCTGCTTTTTCAATGGCCACGGAGATCCCTTCTGCACAAATTGTTAGGAAATTCCTTTGAGTTTCCACAGCACATATACACTTTAGAATCCAGTCCAGAGACTTCATTTAGATGGTCAATAATTTTAACAGGATAGAAGTGCATTAGTTGGACAATTAAGATTGCCTCGACTGTGCAAATATATGGCTACTAGTCAATCCATGAAAAAGATATGAAATGGTAACTAATATTTAGACAGTCTAGATACCTTCTGTTGTGTTTGATTGTTGTATTCTTGTTGATTTCTGTGATAGGCTGGTAATCACACTTTTTTTTAGTCTGGTCCATATTGGATCTTTATGAACACAGAATTCGGAATTACAGAATGTTACGCGTTTGACTCTTAATCAAAGAACAAATTAACCTTGTATGGTGTTATGTTTGTTATTTCTGGAATATATTTAATTTTGAGATATCTTGGAACCTCTCTATAAGGGTGAGTGAATTTTTATGAAGTATGCTTACCTACTGATTGACCAAGGAAACTAAATAATAATACTTCATGAAGCATTGCCATATAGCCCACTGTCTGACAAACTCATCTACCATTTATTTCATTGATCGGCATTTCATGATCATTGTAGAAGTTGTCAAAATCCGTGAAACCATTTGATATGGTGCTTTGAGCTACCAGTCTCCTTGTCCTTCCAAAGAGCATCTAATTACTTCTCTAGCTACCATAGAAGGGCTCTCACAGGTTCCGACATCATGGACCCATGGTTATTGGATCAACTTAATGCTAGGAATCAATGTAAACCAGAAAAAAACTTTTTGTAACATGTATTTCAGTGTTTATGGTTCAAGAACCTTGTGGCGCCATTTAGCATGGTAGTTGTTGAGCTACCATACCTGATCTCTTTTCTACCATTCACTCACATCAAACCACTGTGGCAGGCTGTTTACGAGCACCACCCACGGCCAAAGCAGCTCATTGTGGAGAATGATCTGCCCCAAAAGCTTCAAAATCTGATTGAGGAGCGCAGAGATGGGCAGGGCTCTGGAGGCCAAGTCTTAGTGAAACAAATGGCTACTGCACTGCTTAAGGCGCTTCACATCAACACTGTTCTGTAAATTCAAGCACCCGCACCCTACCTTCTGCTTCTTCCCTCCTAGTATATTTGATTTCTTTGGAGGAAGGAATTTAGTTTTTCTATGCTCTTCATTTTTGTTTATTTGTGTATACTCTCTTGATGTGGACGACCCTAGATTTGGCAACAGCCCTGTTAATTTATCCAGGGTGCCAAGTCCAGATAAGTAGTTTTTTTTTCCCCGGTCATTTTTGCTTTAACTTGGCTCAGTTGTGTTTGATGTAGACTTGCCATGAAAATTTTCTCTTACATCTGTTGGTGAGGTTGTCATCAAACTGAATTTTATTTTGTTCTTGAAAAAGTATTGTATATATCCCTTCAATCAATTTTTTTTTTTTTTTTTTCATAGAATGGACTAGACTACCTACCACGCAGAAGAAAAAATGGGGAAAAAAGTTCCATCCTATCAAAGTATTCAAGAAAAATGACCTGCTAGTTCCATTTGGCATGGAAGATGCATTGTCTTCTCATTTAATAACACCAGGGTTCCTAATTATTGGATTGGATCTGATGATCCAAATGAATTTTAGCTTTAATAGACCTGATTTTAAGGGCCCAGGCATATGTGGCTAGGACTGGCCTAATTTTGGATCACTGTTTCGCTCTGGTCGGGCACTAAAAATTCAGTGTTGGGCTGGGCTTTATCCACTGAATGACGTACTAATCCAAACTGTTCAACCAGTGGGCTACCTGTTGGAATGTTGACATGGCCCAAACACTGTTAATCAAATTCCTTTAAACATCTGATGAGTTACAGAAGGGTCTATGCTTTGGTGCAATGGTAGCAGTTTGGGTTGCCAGCGTGAAAACACGGGTACGAATAGGGTGAGCAGCCACTTTGTGCAAAAGTGCCAAAAGTTAGGTCTATCCTGTCCACCCCTCTCACCACCCCGTAATTACGGGACCAGCACTTGACCTTTTTATCTGATGAGTTACAGAACTGACAACTGAAAATCTGGTCTCCTTGAGGGAATATTTTCAGGGCCCAAACAATGTCAATCAAGCAACTTAAGGCAGAAGAAGAAGATCCATCCCGGGGAGTTTCAGAATGACCCATCTGATCATTGAATTATAAAACTGATACTGCTCAAAACAGGCGTCTTTGAGTGGATCTTTAAGAGTACTGTTGCAGAAAGCAGAACTATCGACGGCTCACCAATGGATCCCAATCCCCCTCAGATTTGTGCCATCTTCAAAATCCCAACTTGATGTTGAATCAGTCAGCAGGGCTGGCTCATTTAAAACGGTTTTAACACCCAAGGTAAATATTTAATAGAATTCTAATTTCGATTTGGTCCAGTGGATTAGACCTGCCAGCTTGGCCGGTTTGGTCTGTTCTGGTAACACACACTGATGGTTCAATCAAGTTTTAGTGTATTATTGGGTTTGAGCTAAGTGATGTCATACATCTATTTAGGACTCAGTCCCATATAATCCTGTCCGATTGGCCGAACCGATCCACCTTAACAAAATAGGTATGGGCAAAGGGTCAAGACGAAGGATGGAAGGGAGCATACTTGGGCATGGTTTTATTTGGCTCATTTGTAGACCATATGTAAATGAAATCAGTTCATTTTGTTTTGCTTAGCATTTAACATGAGTTCATTTTTTATCACCATAATGATTGTTAAAGAATAGTTCTGAGTTCATTTCTAAAAAATCTAAGGTTGTCAATTGGGCTGGGCTGACATGAAGCCCGACATGTCCAGCCCAAAAAATAATAGATTGGGTCAGCCTAATTTCGGGCTGGACTGAGTTTGGGTCCAACTTTTAGGCTCGAAGTTTTATTTGGACCGAGTTTGGGCAGACTCAATTTCAGCTTCCCAGCCCAACCCGAATTAGTTAGCTAATAATAATTTTATTTATATGCTATGATATTAGGTCTATATATATATATATATATATATATATATATATATATATATATATATATTCTTTATTACTTTTGTATCAATATATTTTAACAAATTTATTATCATCAAATAGTTCAAGTGTCAACTGTTAAAAAAAAAAAACTCATGTAATATGTATTTAGGATAAATTATGGGCATAAAATCAACCTAAAAATTCAGGAAATTCGTGCAGCCCAAACTCAGCTTGAAGCCCGTTGTTTTAAAACAGGCTAAGTTTGGGTCCACCAATTAGACCCAAAGTTTTATTTCAGGTTTGGGTAAAACATTTCAGGTTAAGTTTGGGCAAACCTTGGCTCAGCTCAGCCCGACCCGATTAACAGCCCTAAAAAAATCCTAGAATGCCTTAATTTTAAGTTTCTATGTAGGATTGCAATCCTTGATTGATTCAATTTCAATGCTATGGGAAAAAAACTGCTCTCAAGGCAGGGATTTCAACCACATTCCATCGTGACATCACTCCTTTGAAGACACCAAACCCTGTGAGCTTCCTCTTCTAGGTTTTCATCAATCTGCCCTTACTCTTGGCACACGATCTTCCCTTCTTGTCCTATACCAACAAGAACTCCTCACATAGTAAACCCCCTTCCAAGTAACTGCATGCTTTACGGCTAACAACCCTATCCTTTCTACAGACTACCTTGCAATTGTAGTTATGCAATGACTCTTCTAAAGAATCTAAGGTTGCATTTGGTAACACTCGAAAAGAGTGATTCTTGCATTTTCAGTTTCAAAGAATCCAAAAGAATCAACAATGTCATTTGGTAACACTAGATTCTCTCCATGGATTCCACTCTAAAATCCATTTTGGAATTATTTTTTGGAGCTACACAAAATGTCGATTATTTGATTCCCTAGCTTGATTCCCCCCCCCCCTGCTCCCCTTTTTATTTTTTTGTTGATTCTGCTACATCATTATCATCTTCTTGATTAAGCCTTTTTTTTTTCTGCCGAACCAGATGTTTTTCTGATTCTGGAATTGATTCTAAAGAATGCATTCTTTGCAGAATCCAGAATCAGGATTGTAGAATTGAATCAGTGGGAATGTTTACCAAATACAGCCCAAGTCTATGAACTACTTCTAAGCTTACCACTAGAGTCTTTTCTTGATCTCAACAAATGAGCTTCTTCTGTTGTCCCATATCAACAATGCGAACCATTAGTGTGACTATCAATCCACACCAATTTGCACCAACAAAGGTATTACTCTTTTCAATATTCGCTTCAGCACACAAATCTTCTGACCAAATATCATATACAGATTCAAAACCCACAGGATTTGGTATGACAACTTAAAGTTAGCCTAAAGTAAGATGATATTAGGGGCCTACACATCAGCGCTGAAAAAGTGATATAC
>JAOXJP010095216.1:0-14557 GCA_025762735.1 Platanus orientalis | reverse complement strand
AGTAATTCGCGAGATTGTGCACCCTTCTTTTCTAGTTTTAAAGAAGAAAAAATAAAAAGAAAATGGTGCAGTTGGTTAAGACATATGAATACTCTCAATGCAGAATAGCCTACCATCTTCCCTGTCCAAACCTCCTCAGGAAACCTAAAATCAATTGTTGCATACGGTGACCTGTTGACTAAGAAATAAGTCATTAACAACCTCAGCTCAAAACTCTTAGACAAACCTGCATGCGATCCCAATCACCTCATCCTTTCTAAAAGGGTCCTGTTCATGCACTCTACTACGCTGTTTTGTGAGGCCCACCTAATGTTGGGGGTGCTTGGTTCGGATTCTAGAATCTGACTCTGGGTCATAATCAATTCTAGGCCATATAAGTGGCGTTTGGTTCAGATTCTAGAATCTGATTATACATATCAGAATCAAAATCAGGGTAAAATCAGAATCACTCTTTCAGACTGATTCTGCTGATTCTACGTTGTGACATGACAAATAAAAAGCAAAATTAGTTTACCCGAATCAACTTTTTTACTCTTTTTCCCCAACAAGGTTAATGATAAAACGCACACAGTAGTCATGAAATCTATAATCATTGAAATACTTGGTAAAATCAATTCTAAAAATCAGTTAACCAAAATGAGATTCTGGATTCTCACAATCCGATTCCAAAATCTGATTATAAGATTCCAAAATCAGAATCAATAATCTGATTCTAAAATCTGAACCAAACAAGTTAGTAGTGTAGTATCTGGTAATCCCTTCATCCTCTAAGTATTTTGATTGGGAGATGCAGTCCCAGAGTGTACTAGCGTAAGCGAAGGGGTCCCTTGACCCTTTTGATTAAGTAGGGTGATCAGAGAGAGTCACACGTCGATTTGGAGCAGATTTGGAGGCCATTGGACTTGTTTCTTACGTAGTGGCATGGGGAGCCCACTTCCTTGCTTTGTGGGATCCATGTGTGAGAGACCTTTGAGGAAACATATGTTGGACAGCTTATAGAGTGTTTTTTATTCAATTATTGGAGTTTATGGGAGTTTATTAGTTTATTTCATGTTTTTTCATTAATTATTAGAGTAGGGACATAGAGGCTATTTTAGTTTTTTATATGGGATATCTTAGACATTATGTAATAAAGCCAAATTTTGGCTCGGTTGACCACTCCAAAGAGGGTGACTGAAACTAGGTTTTTTTTTTATTCCCCTTTCTTTCTATTTTGTGATGCAAACAAGGGAGGGAAACCTAGTATTCATGGCTTTAAAAGGAAGCCCTTTTCTTTAATTTTTTTTAATGAAGTTTATGAAGTTTTATGGTTTCTTTGAGCTGCACAAGAGTAGCTTCTGCTCTTCCAAGTTTGCTACAACTTGGGCCTTGGTTGGTGAGTTCCAAAGTAAGGTGAGTTGGTGATTTCTCACTCAAGCAACCCTACCCTATATTCCCTCATCCTCTCCTTCCTCTTCTCTTTTATTTTACTGATTTTTCCTCCATTACACTTGCTTCCCATACCCAGAATTCTAGAGTCCATCATCCTTTGTTCCTCCATCTTCATTATACAACCTCCTTATTAACATCCAAATCTCTTGGACACTCCATCCAGCCATCCCCCTTGCTCCCTTTTGATATCAAACCCTAGTTCCTCATATTAGAACCCTAATCACCATCTTCAAACCTAAACCCACACCATGCCCACTGGCTGCACTAAAACCCCATCCCCATCTTTGAATTTTATCCCAACCATACTCTTACTTGCTGTCCAGAAATTTTCCAGCCCTTATCCCATGTTATTTCCTTCATTCTTCACAAGACAATCAAACCACATACCATGCAGCTGGCATAAAACCCATTTTTTTTCAAAGTGTTCCTCATAGCCAAAACTTTAAACCCATCATCCCTACACTAGCGGTTACATGGATAATAGCTCTTTTGCTATTTATTTTAAACCCAAAGCAAACCCATACCTATCATTCCATACAGCTATCTAGAAATTGATCTTATGCTTGATGTTTGAAGAAATCAACCAGCCCACACTTGACTAAACACTGTTGTGTGAAATAATTTGTACACAAAGTGTTTGATAGAATGTCTTAAGTGTTTGATATATCGAAATCTACAAGTGCTACTTGCTGTGATTGATGGAATCAACTTGACTTAAGCTGTCTCATGTTGCTACTTGTCGTGGACTGATTGGAGTTCATTGACCTAAGGCTGGTCACTTTGATTGCTTGCTCTTTTACAAGATTCTGCAGGTATACACACATCTTCCTATCTCTTTCCTCAAGCTGTTCATCACCTCAGCCCCTTGTTTTTCAATTGTTATTACCCTACTTAGCTTCATCACAACAGTCACAACAGCCACTTCCTCTTGCTTTAAGACCTATAAATTTCAATTATATCCTTGTTGGCAGCAGTATATCCGAACCCTTGTATTGGTCTATGTTCACCCACTTTAGATCTTTATTTGAATGCAGGCTAATCTCTTGAACTGAATGTGACTATGATATTAGCATAAAGAAGTCCTAATCTGAATTTTATATGTCCAATTCTCATAACCTATGTTGAACCATTACTAATTTCATTCAAGAATCTTGTTTATAATTGTAGTTCGCTAAGGATAATTTACTTGAATCTCTTTTGCATTGATTTTTCCTTTGCATGCTACAACATATTTTTTCAAGAATTTTTTGAAATACTTATTCATGTAGATGTTCCATTGTTTGTCTTCACCTTAACTTGTTTTTTAGTCTGCTTTTAACTTCTGCTTTCCACTAATTAAATCGTGCAAAAACATATGACTTTCATAAGTTGATACCTTTCTAAAGAAAACATCTGTAAATGTGTAAACCCACCCCACCTCATGATGGAGTTTATACAGATTCCCACACGTCAAAATGAATATACTCACATGTCCTTACTTGAAGCTGCCCAATCTTGAACATGACCTTGCACTATTCTCCATACAAACAAAACCTACAGAAATCAAGCTTGCATGATTTCACTCCCATACGCAGTTTTTTTCTATGAAGTATTCTCACTAACATGGTCCAGATAATATGCCATAAAGTAGTATCATCTACACCTAAATCAACAAGAATAGTTTAAATTAATCAACCTGTAACTGTATTCCCTAGCAGTCTGTACAAGTTCCCCTTCTTACCTTCATGACAATTATTACCCCTTTTGTAACTTTAACGGCCTCTCTTAATGCCATATATGACTGAACCCATTCAAGTCTGATGCACCCAAAGACCTTACCATTCCATCAAAAATTTTAATCTTAATTATTCCTATGCCTAAAGTCTTACATGATGCATAAAATCCCATACAAACAGCTTCATTGTTATAAGGTTGATAGGTTTCAAACCAATCTCTATAAGAGCACATTTGTTAAGAACATCTAAAATTTATAATCCATGTTTCTTCAATGGATGATGGCTACCTTTTGCTTCCATACAATGCCTTGCCTTAATAGAAGTTTGTTGTACCCAGAAATCTTTTACTCTTTGTTCCCACAAACAAAAGTTGTTTTTTCCACCAAATCTGTCCACCCTGAATGTCTCATTAAAGCCAAACCCCCTAAGTTCAGAACACACTCACTGTTGTACTGTGTTTGAAACTAAAATTGTATGATTCTGTGAACCAGCTTTGTACGGTTGTGCCTTCAACTATGTGATTGTATTTCCCAACAGCTATATGATCGTGTTCTCCTATAGTCATATTGTTGTTTGTTATCCTCAGTTCTCACATGTGCAAACTCGTGTTTTGTGTGGAAACACGATTTACCTGCTTTCGGGTAAGAGTTTCACCCTCGCTACTTCCGATATTTATCCAAATCTTTTCTGGATGTCAGCCAACCTCCTAAACTCCAAACCACTGTTTGAATCTCTTCCAAACAACTCGACCTACATAGAATATTCTTTGTAACTACCTTCATTATCTTCCTAATCTTCTGTAACCAAATCCTTCAACACTAGTTTGTTAAAGCTATCAGGTCTCAACCACACACGATAATTGTAAAGCAAAAGAAACAAGAAAACAAAGCAAACACGAGAATTTACATGGCTCAGCTCTATGCCCTACGTCCACAAGACAATGCAATTCTTCCTTCACCATATGAGAAAAGTAAAAGGTCTACAGATTTTTCTCAAGAGCTCACCCTTAAACCCTGTTAAACCCCTCCCCCTCACTTGTCCCAAACCCTGTGAAGAAGATCTTTGGTTAACTCTCGTACATAACCATTATTAAGGAGAAAACCTCTCACTCTTTGTTTCCTATGTCCAAAACAAAATAATCTATTTACCTCAAACAGCTGTGAGACTCTCTTTTATAGTTTTTCTTACAATGTGCTCCCAATCCAAGTGGAAAATGAATAATCCTTCTAATACATAGAAAGAAACCCACTCAAACTTCCTTTTAGTAAGTTGGAAGAATAGACCTTGGATCAAGACCCAATCCAACAATAGTAAGCATGACATTTATAATAAAATCATAGGGGGGTGAGACATGGGAGGGAGAGATAGGAGTGACATGTGCATGTGTGTGCACATGAGAGAGCGAGAATCGAGAGAGAAGCTGTGACATGGAAGGGATTTTGGGAGATCTTAACTTGTATGTAAATTTCAGAGAGAGAGAGAGAGATTTATCCAGAAAAGTTACGAGGCAAAGAGGCTTACCAAAAAATTAAGCGAAAAGGGAGAAACTGTGAGATGGAGAGAATTTGAGACAGCATATATTTTATATAAATTAAAAATAAAAAAAGGCTTATCTAGGTCTGTCAATTGGGCCAAGTTGGCCCGAAGCCGACTTAACCGACCCAAAGAATGGGCAAGCTGGGAAAGCTGAACTACGAGTTGGGCTAGGCTCGGGCCCAACCATTAGGCCCAAAATGATTTTCGGAGTGGGCTCGGGGTCCAAGCCTTTTTATCCCAAAGCCCAGCCCAACCCGACCCAAAGTTTATATCTAATAATGGGCCTGAAGCCCAACCCGAAAGTAAGTGTAATCTTATTACAAATACACGAGTAAACCCAATTTTCTTAATTTGAGTGACCCTGGCCCAAAGCCCATTTTGAAGTACATAACTTTTGAATGATTTATTTCATAAATTTAATCTTTAAAGCCCATAGGCCCCCAACTCAATTAGATATGTTCCATAAATTTGATTTTTAAAGCCTATGGATACCAGCTCAATCTAAAATTTTCCAATGGGTTGTTAAATTGGAGCCAACCCAAACTCAGCCCGAAACCCAATTTATTAAAACAGGCTAAGCTCAGGACGAATATCTCGAGCTCAGGTTGGGGTTGGGCTCAGGAATTTCTCTTCGAGATGGGCTCGAATAATTGACCTTATCCTGGCCCGACTGACAACCTAGACTTATACAACACAAACTGAGAGAGACAGAGGCTGACCAAAAAAAATTGAGAGTAGCGATGATGTGCCCACATTATTACCAAGGTTTAGTTTCATCTTTCTTAAAAATTTGTCACTTAATCTGTCATGGTATATAGAAAACGTGCATTTATGCAAGATATGAATAAAAAAAGGACAGCCTCAAAATTTGTCTCAATAACCAACCAAAACACACAAAAGCTAAGGTTAAAAAAAATCCCTATTTTAAAACCTCTAGCAAATGACAAGCAAAAGAAGCAAAGGAAACTCTATTGGAAGATCGATAAAGCTTTAACATGGTGAATGAATATGATGAGCTAATGCATGGGCATTTTCACACCGAGCTCTAGTGAGACAGCCTGTGTGAGATGGGGCACACTCGAGGTGGGGCGACCCATGGGAGATGGGCAACTCGTGTGAGGTGAGACCCATGTGAAGTGGAGCCCACATAGAAGGATTCAGGAAAGGGCATAATCTAACCTGGGCTACAAGATAAAGGGATTGATTCACCTCCCTCTATCAATTCAGGCTTTAAGAGCAAGTAGTGAGTCAACCTACATCAAAGTGGTATTAGAGCAAGTCCCTTGTTCAAAACTCCTCGTCAAGGGTGATTAATGCAAGGTCATTTTCACACCAGGCTCAAGTGGGGCAGCCTGTATGAGACAAAGACCCACTTGAGGTGGGGCAACCCATAATAAACATATGACTTGTAAGGTGGGGTCATGTGAAGTGGGGCCCACAAATGAGGATTTGGCTAAGGGTCTGTCCTAACCTAAGCTATAAGATAAAGGAATTGATTCGCCTTCCTCTATTAATTCAAGCCTTTAGAGCAAGTGGTGAGTCATCCTGCATCATGAGCTCATATGACTGGACAAAGAAATGATACATGCACTTCAAGAATTCAAACTCACGCAAACAATCAAACTATTATGTAATGTAAATAAACCCACAAGCAAAACATTACAAATTGAGACAACCCACTTTCAATTCACCATTTCACTGCAAATTGTTACTCAAGAGAAACATGCCAAACAAAAGAATCGCAAAAAAGGTAATTGTGATCAAAAGATATAAGTCCTCAGCAATACAATGTGTACTACAACAATAGTAGCATAGGCACTAGCAAACAAGAATATAGATATAGAAAGGAAAAGTGGCTCAAAGCAACTTACAGTGGAGAGGTATAAGAAAAATTGAGCTCTCCATGACCTGAACACACATCAACGATTGGTCCATGATTCAAACTCTTGTTGGAACATCTCCTCATTCATTACGAAAGCATGATCCATCATTGGGCATGTGTACTTAACCGGTGATGCAAGGCACGCCATGTTGCATGATTAAACCTATTTGAGTGTTGCCAAAGTGAAGGACCAGCCAATGAGAACTCATTGCACCACGTGCATGTTCAATTAAAGTGTTACGATGGTTTATGAGTCACTGACAAAATCAACATTGATTCACACAACGCAGTAACCAAAAAATGTATCAAACACGACAAGATCACAAATCAATTTTCAAGGATGCCGCTGAAAATAACAATGGTTTCACAATTAAAGGACACGGGGATAAAAAGGAAATAAAAAATAGTATTCGGCAAGCTTTGTCTAAAATCTTCATTATGTGTCTCCAAAACTTAATCCACGATCAAAAGCTAACACTTACGAAATTCGGCAATATTTGTTACAGAGACCCGGCAAAACTACTAAGAAAATGCACAATAGAGAAAATTCCAAAACAAATACATCCATGAAAAGAGGGAAATAAAAAACAAAAGCAGCTCCTTTTCCGATTAATCAATGCATCTGAACACGTTCATTCCCCCCAGCGACCACTGCCCAAAAGTCGTCCTTTCTTTAAAACAACACAAATAACACCGTTTCAAAATATCAGATAAAAAAAGAAGGTAAACAATAATTAGCGGTAAAAAAATAACCAAAGAACTAACAAAAAAAAGGATGGGAACCAAATTACAAACTCATAAAGACCCAGAGGATAAATATCATACCTAACGTGTGCCATATCCTCCCATTGGTCCCATAGCATTGTTGGGCCTCGGATGATGACCTTGCCCCATGGCGCCACTCTGATAAGAATTATTAGCTTGATAAGCTTGAGGGTTATGATAACCTTGATTCCCCATCCCAAAACCTGGCATTGCCTGCGACATTGTTGCCATCGGAGCAACAGGCTGTGGAGCAGCATTCAGTGCAGCTGCTAAACCAGGGTTTAGCGATGCAACAACAGAAGGAGTAAGCCCAAATGCAGCTGGATTCTGGCCAGCAGCAGCCAGTAAAGCAAGAACAGCCTGATTTGGTGGGACGCCTGAACCAAACGGAAGGGTTCCACCTAGAAGCCCCTGACCTAACAATGCAGCAGCTCCGTTTGAGGCATTAAAACCAGCACCACCTGATACGCCAAAACCACCACCGCCGGGCGCATTAAACCCACCACCACCGGGGGCATTAAAGCCACCACCACCTGAAACATTCCCAGGGGTGGCGGCGGCAGCCTTGAGCTTGCTATCTGTCGCCTTCTGACAAAACAGCTGATGCCCCTCAAAGGTCTTATTTGGTTCTTCTAAAGCCTTCCTTGCCCCTTCCAAAGTCTTGTAGATAAAAAGAGCAAATCCCTTGGATTTCCCCGTATATTTGTCGAACCCCAAGGGACCCTCTTCAACTTCCCCATACTGCGAAAAGAAGGCCAGTAACCTATCAGCAGGAATATCTGAATGCACGTTACCCACAAAAATCTTCCTTGGCAGTGTCTCAAGTGGATGAAAACCTGCATGCATCTGGTGCTGCGGCTGCGGCTGCGTTTGCGTAATCGAATTTGATTGAGGCGTATTGACGGGACCAGCCGACGCAAGCTGACACGCGGTCATCCGACTCTCGATCTTCTTCTGAGGCTCTTTCAGGGCTTTCTGCGCGCCTCGACGATGCTTGAACAGTACGAAACCGTAGCCCTTCGATTTACCTGTGGCCTTGTCGAGGACGACGTTGCAGTCTTCGAGCTCTCCGTACTTGGAGAAGACGTCTCGGAGCGTTTCCGAGGTGGTCTCCCAACCAAGTCCATGGACGAACAGCTTACGGTGGGACGGGTCACGATCAGCTACGAGATGGATTTCTTCAAGAACTTTGGGATCGTTCGATGCGGCCGAGCGAAGGAGATCGATGAGCTGTTCTTTGTTAAAGGGCTCGAGGAGCTTCGTGAGGTCTTCTTCGTCTTCTTCTTGATCCTGTTCCTCGGAATCGTCCGCGTCGGGCTCAGCCGCCGGCGAGTCGAGCTCAACGGCCGGAGAGTCGGGCTCTTCGACGACCTTTCGCTTCTTCGCCATTGAAGGACAGATAGAATTGGAGAAACAAGGGCGCAAACGCGCAGACACAGTGGCGTTGCAGAGAGTGAGAAGGGGAAGAACGGGGTTTCACTCTTTTGTCGAACCGAGACTACTTTGGAATCAAGAAATTTTGGGGGAGATGAATTTTATAGGGAGGAAATTTGAGACTCTAGGGTTATGAGTTCTAATTATATCCGGTTTAACTGAAGCAATATCACGCCAGTGCAAATGGAAATTGACAACGGGTAGATTACAGAGGGCTATTACAGTAAATATATAATATATTTAGGGGCTTATATTGGCACCTCAAGTTTTTGTAAGCACACCTCACTTAACTCTGTTCCAAAACTCTCCTAACTTAAAATGACTGTTATAACCCTAATGAAAAAAAAAAACTTAAAAAACAAATTTGTAATCACACCTCCACACCTCCTCTACTACTCCCACACCGTCAACTTCAAAGTCTCATTCATTGTTCATTCCACACCTCTTTCGTTCTTCTGCTCCCTCTCCATTATTTTCCATCAAGCTCTTTAACACCTAAAAGAACCTACATATTGTGATTCCCCAACAAAAACTCAACCAATAGAGTATGAAAGAAATGAAATAAAGAGAAACAAAAGCCTCAAGGTAAAAACAATTTCAAGTTCGCAAGTGGTTTTTTTTTTTTTTCTCCATCATGTTCGGCATTATAGGGACAAACTGGCTTAAGCCTATTTGGAACTATGATGCCGAACAAAAATAGAAAACTATTTTTTTTTTTTTTAGCAGCCCAATGCCTTGACCCACTACAGTCGAATTAGTAATGAAATAATGATAGATTACAGCAATGAATTCACCACGCACGAGATAAAAAAAAAGTGTATGTAACTAATAGTGTGACTAGTGTGGTTAACAATTTGGATGAACTTGACGTTATTATTGTTCTCCTATGTATAGATATTCAGTAGTCAGACGACATTGATTAGGTGGGCAACGGATGTTGGAAAGAGGATTAGGTTTGTTATAGTTATAAAGAAGTCAGATTCCGGTTTTTGTGTAAGAAAATCAGGTGTGACCCTTGCATGCAAGCGGAGTGGGCGGTATAGAGAAGATAAGAGGACAATAAATGTTAGCGGAATTGTAAGGAACAAGGGAAATGGCACCAAGAACTGCGAATGTCCATTCCAACTAAAGGGAAAGAAGTTAGCCACTGATAACTATTGGTTATTGCTAGTCGTATGCGGGGTGCATAATCACTCTGTTACGGATCATCTCGAAGGTCATTCTTATGTGGATAGATTGTCAGACGGAGAGTCCACACTTTTGAAAGATATGTCTAAGAGTAACGTTCGACCAAAAGACATTAAGTGCAATGAAACAAAGAAATGCCCTCAACACGACTATAATAACAGCAGTATATAATGTGCGAGCTAAACAAAAGAGGGAAGAGAAGAATGGTACATCTCAGATGCAACACTTGCTAGGACAATTGATGAAATATAATTACATCAAGTGGCATCCGGTAGCCAACGAGACTATCACTGATATTTTTTTGGCACACCCGGCTTCTATAAACCTATTGCATGCATTCTCAAGTGTATTGATCATGGATTGCACCTACAAGACAAACAGATATCGCATGCCGCTGCTGAAGATTGTAGGCTTGACGTGTACCGACCTGACTTTTTCTGTGGCATTTGTGTATTTTTAGCATGAGAGGGAGGATAACTTTGTATGGGAACTAGGTGTCCTACGTAGTATCATGGATGACAGTGTTCTCCCTAATATCATTGTAATGGACAGAGAATTGGCTTTGATGAATGTCATATCAAGGGTGTTTTCTCAATGCTACACATTTGTTGTGTAGGTGGCACATTAATAAGAATGTGCTTACAAACTGTAAGAAGTTATTTATGTTGAAGGAGATGTGGGAGAGGTTCATGATGATCTAGAACCTATTGGTGGTGTCACACACAGAAGAATATTACCTTCAGCATTTGGCATTGTTGGAGAAGCAATTTATCACATATCTGGATGCACTCCATTACGTGAGGAGTACTTGGTTGGACGAATATAGGGATAGATTTATAGCAGCCTAGACGGATAGGTTCAAACATTTGGGGACCACTATGATAAACATGTAACCTTTTTGTTTGGTAATGTTGCTTAAGTTTGAAAATCATTGATTGGTACATAACTATTTGTGTACATGTCACTAGGGTTGAGAGTGCACATGCAAAGTTGAAGCGGCATCTTGGATCTAGTCAAGGAGACTTTGAATCCTCATGGTCGAACATCCACAATTTGCTTGAGCTACAACACACATCCATCAATGCATCGTTCTAGAGATGCAAGATGGTTATGCAATATAGCTTTAAACCTGTAGAGTTCAAAAAGCTTTGCGACAATGTATCAATTTCTGCAATTGAGAGGATTTTAGCTGAGACAAAACGTGTAGGTGTTGTTGGAGTTGATTCTTCTGCATGTGGATGTGTTCTTAGATGCACACACGGGTTACCTTAAGCACATGAGATAGCAGAGTATAGTTGGCAGGGGCGTCCCATTCCACTTGAGTCAGTATATGCGCATTAACACGAGCTTGATATGCATCCTCCCACTTTCCCAGCAAGGGATGATTTAGACGCCACAACAGATATAGATTTGTTTTTACAGTGGTTCAACCAATCCAATTAGTCCACCAAATTACAAATGCTTTAGAAGTTGCGAGAGTTAGCAACATTGAAAAGCACACATATCAAGGAACCTGAAGTTAAAAAAAATACCCGAGGTCGTCCACATACCAAGATAGACACATCCATACAGCGTGATCCATCCACATTTGAGAGTGTCATCATTACAGGATAGCTATTCTCCAGCAAAAAACCCCACTACCAACGCCACCCAAGTACAGTCAGAAGACAACCGCAGCAAAGGAGATCAAAGGAACATGTAACTAATATACACATTATCGTGTAAGTGACAAAGTAATTCAATCGTTGTGAGGCATAACATGTTTTCTTCTTTTCTTGTAGGCTACTCGCTCGAGTTCATCTAAACGAACTTCCTTAATGTATTATATGCGCTCTTTCCTAGAAGGCATTTAGACTTATATCAGGAGTGTTATAGATGTGGCAGTAGACTAGCATTGTGGCTTTAGGGCCATCGCTAGATTGATGGGATTTGGAGAGGACAATTGGGCTCAGGTTAGGGAGCATCTGGTGTATGAGCTAGACAACCATGACCCCTTGTACGAGCAAGTATATAGGTCATTAGAGAGTACAGGAGATTAGATATTTATTATCCTATTTCAGTGCTTAGGCACCATACGATCACTGGATGACCATATCGGAGTGTGAACATCTGATTACATCGCATTATGATGTTGTCCTATATTATTTAAGTGTGCATCAGTGCCTCACTTCCTCCCACTCAGATCAGATCCTGTCCCTGCTGCTGCTCAAAGGGAAATTGTCATTGGTTTCGTCAATGGAAACCACTTTGTGCAGGTGATCTTGATGTCGGGCATCCAATCCTCCCCATAGTGACATTTTGGTATAAATATATATAACAACGCGTTGGGTTGGGTGCTTCCATCATATGAAGGAAGGATAGAAGAGTTTAGACTAGTGGTCAACTTGAGTGTTGCAACACAGGAGGCTATAGACTTGAGCGATGATTGATGTATTTTTTCTTTTTTTGGATCATGGAAAGAATAGTTATAGTGACTCATGTATTTTTTTGATATATATGAATGAAATTGGGAGTTTTTATATTGTATTCATTCATGTTCTTGCTTTTCATTTGAATGTGCAACAAAAAAAAACAAGTTTCTGTTTTTGTTCAGCATCTCAAGGCTGAACAGGCTTAGGCTGAGATGCCGAATAGGATTTACTCCAAAAAACAAAAAAAATAAAGTTTATAGAAGGTAAATTTGTTTTAACCTTGGGGGCTTCCGTATCGACTTCAATGAATCATAAGAACTTTCCTTGTCTTCCAAATGACCCCAAATCAGATCATACACCCTCTAACCATGATTATCTTCAAAATCATCAATATGCCCAAATCACCTAAATCCATTCGATCAAATAACCCTCATTAAGAAACCTCCCAAGAATTCTCTGCACTTATAAATGCTCCCCAAAATATTCTGAAAGTGGATTTAAGATAGGGCATTTAATTTGGACCTTGAAAATCACCTCCTTACCTCCACCCTCCATCTCTCCCCCCTTGCCACATGACATCCATCTAACCCTCCATCCATTTGGCCTATGTGAGGGTGTGTGGCAAAGGTGTCTCCACACCTTCACATTCGAACCTCCTCTCCACCACCCATTTTTCATGGTGAGCCCTACATGCGCTATCAACCTTTGATGTTTAAGGCCATTAATTGTAAGTGAAACATAATAAACACAAGATGTTTTGTAGTATAACTAACACAAAGAAAACAACTACTCATTAAAAATAAAGTGTTTCAGTACATGTAATCATATAAAGGATTACAAAATATAATGAATTACAAAGCATGTAGGGGTCATCCCCTGTACAATATAAAAAAATAGTAAATATCCACATATAGAGTCATCCCGTGTGTTGCCTCCTCTTCCTCGTATAATGGTTGGCACTGCCTCCATCTGTATGAGCAAGTATACTGGCAGGTACCCATAGTCGACGTGCACCGGGAGGAGCTGGGGCCTGTGGAGCATGTGAAGGAGCATCTAAGCGATGTGCAGCAAATGAAGATGGGGCATGGGGATCTGAGGACGCAGTGTCGATGCCATCTCGTAAAACCTGTCGTACACGATGCAACGTATTGATCAATCTATCTCTCAGCGTCTCCTTGATACCGCCGTCCAGAAGAGACTAAATAATTTGTCATGCACGCTCATTGTGTTGAAAGAAAACATACTAAAAAGTCTAGGATTAATACATTTTCAATGATTAAAAAAGTAATTAACAAAAACATGCAAACATTAAATGATATACCTGGATGACAGTATCGACAGGTATGGTACCCTGCATCGGTAGCCGTGGTGCACTGCTAGATCGATAAAGTGGATTTTGTACACGTATATGGGACACACACTGATATCACTCCATATAATCAATGGCACACTCGGATGGGTACGCGGCTAGCACAAATCTATGCACATCAGATAGCATGTGGCTCTCCCACACCTCCTAAAACGACTCCTAATATGCATATATAGGCCGATACGTGGCAATGGATGTACCCCGAGTAGGGGTTATGGGAGCGGAGGGGATGACCTAGCGCCTCCCAAACTGTCGTAGGACATGCATGGAATGGTAGGGCTCCATGATCTTCAAGCACCTCAATAATCCATAAAAATATACAATGTCCTGGAATGCATAGTGTTCCCTACAATTAGTGTATGGTGTCTACCTCACCTGTACAAACTAGATAAAATTTACATTAAAATAGTAAGGATAGTCATAAACTACCAACATGCACCAAGATATACATAAATAACATATTAAAAATGTTAAAAAATAACTAACAATACCTCATGGATTACCCATGCATGAATAGTCTCTCGTAAAGCTCTCAAATTGTCCCCAAGGGGTCTCCTCTCCTTGCGTGGCGTCCAATGCTGCACGCGTGGCTGCTCATCACGGTACTCCATGAACCAATGTGGCTTTAAGGGACGAAGTGCTCATAAATCCATCCCTCGAACAATGTAACATAACCTACCATCTACTTGACCTCAATCCAGCTGGCAATCCCGAGCTAATGATAAAGATAAGTCAATGTTCTAGCACCCCATGTGTATGTAAGGACCTTATCTTAATCCTATAGCAGCGCAAAAAAACAAATGGACACCCATGTACACGTCTTATC
>JAOXJP010095215.1:0-28538 GCA_025762735.1 Platanus orientalis | reverse complement strand
GCCCCCTGTCAAGGGGCAGGCACATCAGCACTGAAAAGTGATATGCGCCCCCCTCCCCCCAAAAAAAGTGTAAATCACTTTTCCGCAGTTGATGTGCCTACCCCCTAACAGGGGGCGGTGGTTAGCATTAGTTAAGGGAAGTGTTCCCAAACCTACCTTGAGAGATATTAGGAGAGTGATGAAGATGAAATGAGAAATGGAAACAGGTTACCCAATTCGGTGGGTTAGCGGTATAAAAGGAATAATTTAAATGACTTAAGCTTTAACTACCTTTTTTTTACAAATTTACCCCTAGAAAAACCAATTTCACAAATACTTTTTCTTACCTCATTATTTGGCAATTTTGCAAAAACTTTGAACCAATTTAGGGAAAATCCCTAAGAAAAAACAATTATGGGCATGATATAAGAATGATAATTTGGTAAATCTTTATAGGAGAGAAACAATGATGGAATCAATTCTCTCCCGCCTACTCTTGTCTTGTCTTTTGTTTGGAAGGTAACACAAAGCCCCAAGACACTCTCTATGTAAGAGCCGATTCTAATGCACCATTATATATGTTATTTATCTCTTATGGGGAAATAATATATAGGTAAATGAACATCTTTGTCTAGATGCTTCAAAGAAGGAATCAAAACCCTAACTTTGGGGCCCGGTTAGTGAAAGAGAGAAGAAGACCAAGGCAGAGAGAAATTGGCCAGAAGTCTTAGCTACAGAGCTCAGTAATGAGACGGCCAAGAAAGAACCCATGCTTCTTGCAAGCTTCACCGACAACTTCGACGTTTCCATGGCAACAACAAGGTCTCCTGAGAGAAACTCACCCAAGTTAATTAGCAAAGATGGTGAGTTCTTTTGTTTGGGTTATCTTTGTCATGCTACACAACCTATATGGGTATGTTGGACTAGTATTAAAGAGTTTATACTTGATGTCAATGAATAAGAGGAAGTCATTTTTGTGAATCTACTAAAAAATATTATGAATCCATTTGAAACCTACAATTGTCGCTCTCAAGAAAAGTGTGAGAAGCTTTAACAACCCTTAAAAATATATGAGTCACCACTCAAAATCTTAATTTTCTGATGGAAAGTGTAATAGGATATATCCAAATTTGGATCTGAAATTCATTTAAATAAATTAATATGAATCTGGATTCTATTTTTAAATATCCGCAAATATTTGAATTCGCATCCGATATTCGATTAACTAAACAAATACAAATACAGATGCATCTATATCCACTTCAAATTCACTTTGTTTACAACCCTATTTCCAATGTCATTTAAATTTATATTTTATAATATGATGATTTGATATTTGTACTACATATATGTGGGTAGCAATATGATGGCTTCCCTCCTCACAATGTGTTTGAATCATCTCTACTATGACTGGATAGATACCATACCAGTCTACCCAAGTACAATCTTTTGTGTATTTATTACAATACCCTTTTGATCCATATGTATTGACCCAAGTAGCCTTTGTCAAGCCTTGTGTCATGCACTAATTGGTATTGGCATGATATCACTCCAGACTAGAGATGATACATACACCTTCACAATAGGGGAAACAACTTTAAGCCAAATTTATGTGATATTGAGGAAGAGAACATGATGCAAGATTTGTATATAGGTTTATGATGTAGGCTAAGTTACACTAGCCTACATGGAGTAATTGGAAAGGATGAAGTAGTCCAAGCCTTGGGCTTAAGTCAATTTTGGGTCAAGGTTGTGGTTGGCCCTTTAGACAAGTTTAATTCATGGATTGACTCATGCAATAACCTTAAGTGGAGGTTGGTGGAGAAGTCATAAAGAGCCTCTAGTTTTATGTTACATTTCTAGAATCATTTTGACTTAGCTATTTGATAGATTATTAGAAGAGGGAGTTGACTACATAAAAAATTATCTTTTTTTTCTAATTACATGGGAAATGTTGTATTTTGGTCTTTTGTGTAAAGCATTCAATGCTTTAGTTGAAGTAATTTCTTTCTGGTGGCTCTCTTGCAAGATACGAGAACAATAAAATAATGATATGTTTGGAAGCTCTTGTGGGGGGGGGGGAGAATGAAGGAAGGTGATCCATGATGCTAGGGATTTGCGCATATATCCCACCCCACTTCACGAATGAGACGAGGGAAAATTACCTCCCCTTGGCTTCTGTAATAAGAGTTGTAACTGTATGGCTCCAAAGAAAAGCTGGCTCTAATAAGAGCTAAGATGCCTTACCTTTATTTTAAATTATCTAAATATATATATCTAGATAGAAAGGTTGTTCAATCCCAATAAATCTATTCATAGGCTATCTTTCCTTGACTTGGAGGTGAATAACCTTTCAGTATTATATTGAGTCCCCTGCTTTGGTGCAAAAGACCACAAATTGTGGGTGTTCTTGGATAGAAAATTTCAGGCCAAGAACTTTGTCTCCTTGGCTCCCTTCAATGATTTTCTCTTCCTCTTTTGTGACTTTTCTTTTTCATTTACAAGCGTAGGGACGGGCCCCAACTACTAGTATTATATGAGCTTGCATTCCCTAATGCTAATGAATGGGCTTGAGCATAATCTCTTTAACTTGGTTTTAAAAATACAATGGGCCCAACTGTGTCAGTTGGTATTAGAAATCAATTATTTTCTTCCTTCCATTCATGGCTCTAGGTAATTGTGGGCATGGAAGAAGTGTTGTTGTAAAAGGCACCATTATTACAGATCAACAAGAGGAAATAGCACAACTTTTAAGCCAAATTGAGATACTTACACAACGCCTTGTGTAAATTAAAACTCCCACCCATGATGGCGACGATGATGTGTTGGATGAATTATTTGAAACCCCTTTTCATGATTGTGCTTCATTTTGTAATCTGGTTGCAAGGGAAAATGAAGATGAGATGAACATAAATGTGATGGAGGATTTAAAATTGAAATACCCAAATTTAGTGGTAGATTGCAAGCCGAAGAATTCCTTGATTGGCTTTCTACTATTGAGAGAATTCTAGACTTTAAAGTTGTTCCTGTTATGGCTAAGAGTAAGAGCATCCTCATGGTGGGATCAACTCTTGTTGACAAGACAACAAAAAGGGAAAATCATGTGTCACAAATTGGGGGAAAATTTTTAACACGTTAACTATACCTAAACCGGCCATATCTAAAAAATTACAAAATCTTCGCCAAGGAAGTAAATCAATTAATGACTAAATGAAAGAATGTTACTAATTGATTTATAGAACTGATGCGATTGAAAATGAAGAACAAAGAGTGGCACAATGTATTGGGGGTTTAAGGTAATCCATTCAAGATATGCTTAAGCTTCATACTTTATAGATTGTTTCAAAAGCTTTTCAAAGAACTTTGGTTGTTGAAAAACAAGGCCAAGGTGGTGTACATAGTAGATTTTCTCAAGAGTTTGGAGGAAGAAATAGTACGAGAAATATGATAACACAAAGTGTAATAACAACCCATAACCATGCAATTACTTAAGGATCTCAAAGAGGAGGTTGTGTAGTACCTATGGGCCATCCAAACACTACTGTGCAAGGTGAAAATTTCCTGGATAGCAGGACCATTCATTGTTTTAGATGTGATGAAGTGGAGCATCGATCCACGGAATGCTGTAAAAATGCTATCCGGGAAAGAAAACAACTTTTAATTGAAGAAGAAAATGAAGAAATGAAAGAAAAAGTGCAAGAAAAAGAAATTAGAGAGGAACATGAGAGTATCATTTATAATCTAAAAGAATCTTCTTAGTCCAAGATAAGAATCGTGGGAGGATTGGTTACGCACCAATATTTTTTACACCATATGTATTGTTGGTGGCTGAATATGAAAGGTCATCATTGATAGTGGAAGCTGTGATAATGTGGTTTATTGAAGAAACTATAAATAAATTGAAGTTGAAAGTGAAAAATCATCAAAGTCATTACAAGATTGTTTGGTTCAAGAAGGGAAATGAAGTGGTTGTTAGTAAATATTTATCATTCTCAATTTCCATTGGTAATCGTTATTTTGATAAGATATATGTGATGTGGTAGCCATGGGTGTATGTTACATTCTATTAGGAAGGTCATGGCAATATAATTGCAAAGTAATTCATGATTAATTGAAAAACACCTACACTTTATTGAAAGATAATAATAAAATTATCTCAATCCCAACAAATGAATAAAATAAACTCATGCCTAAACAAGGTGAGAGTAGTAATTTTCTTTCTATGACTATGTTTGAGGAAGAGGTAGCTAAAAGTAAGGTGTTTTATGCATTGGTGACTCGGAATGAATCTTTAATTGAAGCCGCACCCATAAAAGTTCAACTAATTCTTGAAGAATTTGAAGATGTCATGCCAACAAATGTACTTCTACGATAAACTTGGTTCTAGAATTGATTCTACCAAATCAATGATTTTTTGGGGAGGAGTTGGAGATGAGTACTAAGGAGTACAAGGAGTTAGGGAGGCAAATCAATGATTTGTTGGAAATGGGTTACATCTAGGAAAGCATGAGTTCATATGTAGTGCCTACATTGTTAGTCCCAAAGAAAGATGGGTTATGATACATGTGAATAGATAGTAGAACCATCAACAAAATTTCCATTAAGTATCACTTTCCTATTCCCAGACTGGATGACACATTGGACCAGCAAGTAGGTGCTAAAATCTTTTATAAGATTGATTTGAAGAGTGAGTATCATCAAATTCAGATCCAAGAAGGAGATGAGTAGAAGACTGCATTCAAGATTTGGTAAGGATTATATGAATGGATGGTTATTCCATTTAGTTTGTCAAATATACTAAGAACTTTCATGCGAATGATGAATCACATGCTAAAGTCATTCATTGAAAAGTTTGTGGTACTGTATTTTGATGATATTTTGATATAAAGTTCACTTTTACACAAACAAGAGCTCCAAGAAATTTTCATTACTCTTCAAAAAGAACAATTGTTCGTTAACAAAAAGAAGTTATCTTTTATAATAGACAATCTGATTTTCTTGGGCTATGAAATGTTTGCAAATGGAATTTGAGCAGACCAATCCAAGAAAATCATATTTTCTATTATCCCATGTTGGATCTCTATCCGGATCCATGTTTTGGGCTAAAAAGCATCCGAAAAATTGCCCAATTGAAAGGAAACACCCAATAATGTGCATGATGTGAGAAGTTTTCATGATTTAGCATCCTTTTACCATCAATTCATTAAGATTTTCAGTACCACTATTGCTCCAACTACAAACTGCATGCAGAATGGTGTTTTTCAGTGGTCTATTAAAGTCGAGGAAAGCGTTCAATCTATCAAACGACGATTTAATGAAGCTCATATCCCTACATTACCAAACTTTGAAAAGATGTATGAAGTGATTATGATTCATCACGAGTTGGCATTAGTGTAGTGTTAAGTCAAGAAGGCAGACCAATGACATTCTTTGGTGAGAAACTCAACGGAGAAAGGCTTTTATATTCTACTTATGATGTTGAATTTTATGTCATTGTTCAAACTTTAATGCACTTAAGACATTATCTCATTCAAAGAAGTTTGTACTATATTTTGATCATGAAGTTTTAAAGTATTTGAATAGTTAATAGAGCTTGAGTAGATGACATGGCAAGTGGGAAAGTTACTAGCAAGAGTTTATGTTTACTTTGAAGTACAAGACAGAAATTTACAACAAAGTTGTAAATGCTTTAAGAAGAAAGTGGACTTTGTTTACTACAATGCAAGTACAGGTGATTGAATTCAATAAATTTAAAGATCTTTATGAAGAAGATGTTTTCTTTGGACCCATTGTACGAGACATTGTTGAGGGCAGCAAAAATGATTATTGTCTTCATGACAAGACTCGTCTTTGTATTCTTGGTTATTATTTAAGGGAGAAGTTAATTGAGGAATTTCATGGTGAAGGAAACATTGGCCAAAACAAGGCTTTAGCTTTACTTGAAGCAAGCTACATTTAGCCCAAGTTGAAGTGAGATGTGGCAAGATATGAGGAAGGATGTTACACATGCCTAGTGTCAAAGGGAGGAGCTATGAATAATGGGTTATATACTCCATTACCAATTCCAATGGCTCCATGGACGGATGTCAATATGGATTTTATTCTTGGGTTGCCGCAAACAGAAAAGGGAATAGATTTAGTTTTGTTGTAGTAGACAAATCCTCTAAAATGGCTCATTTTGTTACATGTAGAAAAACCATTGATGCTTTCAACATTACAAATTTTTACTTCAAATAGATTATGTGATTGTGTGGTGTTCTTCAATCAATCACTTCTGATCGAGACAAAAAATTCATTAGCTATTTCTAGAAGATGTTATGAAAAAACTTAGAGATTGAGCTGAATTTTAATATAGCTTATCATCAACAAATTAATATAAAAATGAAAGTAACTAATAAAAGTATGGAAAATTTAATTTGAAGCTTGGTGGAAAACTATGTGGAGAGTTGGGTTCAAGTGTTGACACAAGCAGAATTTGCTTCTAATCAATCCAAGAATCTGACCTCTCAACTTAGTCCGTTTGAAGTTGTTTATGAAGAAACCCGCATAGTGCATTAGACTTGATTCACATTACTAACATGAGAAGTGTTAGTAGCAATGGAAAAAATGGTAGAGTGCATTCAATCCATTCATGAGAAAGTGCAAAAAAAATTGAGACCAATAATGCCAACTAATAGACAATACAAACATAGGAGGAAGGTTGTTCTTTAAGGAGAACGCTATCCAACTAGGGAAAATAATAAGAGTACAAAAATAGTGGGCTCTTTCAAAGTTTTGGAGAAGATCAACAATAATGTATATCGATTGGAGTTGCCTAATCATGTTTCTACATCAGATGTTTTCAATATCAAACATCTTACTCCATATTTTGGTGACTCATCTGAAGATGATGCCAATGTGAACTCATGGACGAGTTCTCACCTATGAGAAATGAATCATTTAGACCGAGTTGTGATAGCCTACATCAAGCAATTGGATAGGCCGAAGAAGCCCAAGCCTTAGGCTTGAGTCAATTTTGGGTTGAGTTTTGTTGGCCCTTTGGATTGGGTTTGGTTCATGGGCTCACCCATGCAACAACCTATATCAAAGTTTGGTGGAGAAGTCATAAAGAGCCCCTAGTTTTTTATTGTAGTTCTAGAATCTTTTTGACCTAGCTATCATGGAAATAGACGGCTTGTTGGAAGAGGGAATTGGCTACATAGGGAAGGATTTTTTATATTTTTTCTTGCTACATGGGAAATGTTGCATTTTAATCTTTTGTGTAAATCATTCAAAGTTTTAGTTTGTGGGTTTTGTAGGGAGAATTTCCCCTCATTCTCTATATAATGGGGTGTCTTTTGTATATAATGGGACTTTTGCAACAACACATGAAAGTAATCTCTTCTTGGTGGCTCTCTTTGGTATAAAAAACTACAATTTATGAGTGTTCTTGGCTAGAAAATTTCAGTCCAAGAGTTTCATTTCCTTAGGTCCCTTTGGTGATTTTCTCTTCTTCTTTTGTGGCTTTTATTTATCTTTTACAATCTTAGGAATGGATTCCAATTATTGGAGCTGTGTGAGTGATGAGGACATCTTGTCACGTGGCAAGCTTAGACTAATGTACCAGCACTAGAGAAGAGTTCCCCAGAGCCTTTACATGGATCAGGGATTAATCAATCAAAGTCCATTGCTTCAATCGGGAAAGGATTTCGAGCTGATTTGAGTAGGATACGTTTTTCGAGGAATGTGAGGCTCACTTGCCCATGTAGGTGGGTCCACATGTGGACGCCATCAGTGTATGATATGTCATTCTATTTTATTTCATGTTTTAGTACTTTATTTTCTATTTTACATCATATTTTCATGAGTTTTAGACTTTTCCCAATGTTAGGGGCATTTTTATAATTTTTTGTTTTAGGGAGCTTATTGCAAATAAGGATTTTTATCTTTCTTTAAGAGTCCTAGTCGTATACTACTAGGGTAACGACTTAGGATGGAATTAGATTAGTTTTGCTTCTTTTTATTGCACTTTATTTAATTAGGGGCAAAGTTATAATTGACAGTTTTTTTCATATATAAATAGGAAAGTGGAGGTCGTATTGACCTATTGAACGATAAAAAATAAAATTCAAACGAAAGTTATTGCTCTCTTCATAGCCAGGTCTCTCTTCTCCATGGTGAAGCTTGCTCCTCCTCTCTTGACTTGCCTCCAAAGAGACTTGGGTTGGCGATTTCCCAAGGTAAGAAGGTTGGTGATTTTCTTCTTGGTACTTATCTATTCTTCTTCTTCCTTTTTTTTTTTTTTTTCTTTCTTCTCTGGTTTTTGACTTCCTTTAGATACCACAACCCTCCATATTCCTTTCATACAACCCTTCACAACACCCCCACCAACTTCCTCCTACTTTTCCTTTTGTTTTCTTTTAGCCTAACCCAATCCAAGACTTCCCATCATCTCATGGTTAAATCCAAAACTGCAAGACCCTGAAAAAATCCTACTGTCCAAATACTTCTCTTACCAAAAGTCTAAACCAAGTTTTTGAAATCCCTAACACCCTGTCCAAAGTCTGACCAGCAGCCTATCATTAATCAAGGGTGTACATCAAAATACCTATGGCTGAATTTCCCCTACCATCCATATCATGTTGGGTACTGGAAATCTAAATCCATCTCAAATAATCATTCGATCCAGTCAAAACCTACCCAGATTTTGTTACAACAGGCCCTTTTACTTGTTTTAAGGAATTGGAACAAAGAATTTTTATACCATAAACCATGCAACAAGCATAGGATCAGTATAACTGGAATTATTGAATGTTGGAGCTGAATTCTTAATGTTACTGGTGCTTACTATTGAGGCATACTAGAGTGGAAATATTCTTGCAGTCCAAGTGTTTGAATAAATTCCTAAACACTGATTGTGGAGTTGATTCCTTATTCTACTCTGTTGGAGTTTATAATAATAAGTTTGAGCTGATTACTACTATAACTTGCTGCTGTTGAAGTTGAGAGATTGGCTAAGATACTAGCTGTTGCCCAATTGTTTGACTAAAGTCTCCAATGGGACATACTTGAAACTTTGAAACTTTTTTCATGGAGGTCTTTAATGGCTTTAAGTGGGAGGCTGTTCTAAGAGTAGTTTGTATTGTCATGGTTGGAGAAGGCTCTGGCATATCACTTCTTAGTGGCTGCTCAGATTTTGCATAGTAGATGTTTGAAGAAGATCTTCAACGAAAGTGATCAACTAGTCTATTTACTGCTTGACCAAGTGTTGTTCCGACAAGGCTGCACCTCATCTTCCACAGCCTTTGATCTGCTTAAGATGTCATCTTCTAACTTACATGCTTATTATCTATGGTTGTTCACACCTTGATACACTTTTACAGTCCTTTAAGTTGCCAAAAGATCACTGTTTTAGCCTTTTAAACATGTTGCACATACCCATAATCACCCTTTACAGCACCTACTATCATCTTAGATTTATTTCTTATTTTCTCACTTAGCCTCTTAACACATTTTATCACATTCATACACATTTTTTCACTTGCTACCCAACCATACACCTATCTTTTTGTTCCTCCTTTTATAAGTCCTTTGGTAGGTGTTTTTTACATTGCGTGTTAACTAGTTTCCTAATTAGTTGGTAGTGATTAATATTGCATTCTCATTCTTAAATTTTCATTCTTTTATAAGGTCCATATCTTGTTAGGAATAAGTCAAGTTATCATTTAATCTCTTTTTCTAATTCTTTCAAAGCATTTGAGGGATTAGGAATCTTGTTTCTAGTATTGAATTGTTATAAATATTTGATTTGTGGATCTCTTTAATTTTTGGCATGCATACTATATCATTTTTTATATCAAAGCCAAGTTGCGTCTAGTTCTATCTATGTGTAGTCCTACCCATCCTAGTTCTGTCTAGGAGTTACCCACACACACTAGTGGTTGCATAGCATCTCTTTATATTGATTGCATACTCATTTATCATTTTCATACGCATCACACATTAGTGGTAGGGTGCTGATTTTTTGTCCAGCAGTATAGTTGCATACACCCACTCCACTTTGGGAGGTGAGTACACTTAGCCAATAGTACTAGTGTATGCCCACAAGATCCGGGCTTGACTATCACATAAAAATGGTGGCTAACCCACCGGACTAGTAAGTAGCCTTCCAAGAATTGGTCCATAAGATGGATCAATTGAGTGAGGATGTGAGAACCATGGGTACAAGTGTCTAGGACACTCATCAAAGGATGTTTGGTCTAGAGAATTTTAGGAGGGAGAGTAACACCCCTAGACCTGGAGGTTCAGCACACTCTAGGAGAGAGGATTCAGTTAAGGGTCATACTTTTAGAGTCCCTAGAGGTAAGAATACTCATCCCCTAGAAAAACCCTAGCAAGGTGACTACGATGACTTGGCCATGTGATCAGTTAAAGTAGAGGCACCACAATTTGAAGGGAAGCTATACTCCAAAGTTTTCCTTGAATGGGTGTCAACCATGGATTCTTACTTTGAGTGGTACCACATGTTCAAAGATCGAAATGTTAAGTTTGCCAAGATGAAATTGGTTGGGTAAGCTAAACTTTATTGGGACAATGTGGAACAACAAAGGCAACTATGGCACCATGCTCCAGTGAAAAATTAGAATGACATGAAAGAATGGTTGAGGGATAAATATGTTCCTTTGTCATATCATTTGGGCCTAGTGGACCAATGGAACTCTGTGAAACAAGACAATTCATCTATTGTGGAGTACATTGACCACTTCAAAGGGCTCATGTTTAGGAGCAAAGTGACTGAGGATCCAACTATCACGCTTAGTAGGTTCAAGTTAGGACTCCGACTTGAGTTTCACAAGGAGTTATTACATGATCATATCATGGACCTAGAGGAGGCCTACAGGTGAGTACATGAGTCAGAGTTTTACTTGAGGCTCTAGGCCCTACTGTCATGGCTAGATTTTTCTCTCTGTCATAACCGTGTAACACCTCAACCATCACTCAGTCAAGGTCAGCCTTTCAGCCATTTGAGCCCTTCTTTTGACCCACTAACATGCCCCACATGCACTAACAATGATACTGCTCGCTCAAAGCATCATCGTGCTAAGCCTTGCTTGACCGGCCCATGAATGGCTTCCTTGCATCCCTTAACGCTCGTCCCACTCATAGGATTCCTCATATCATCACCACCCATGCGCGTGACTAGTTAACCACTTCGATGCCCATGCCATGCCATCAAAGTACATCTCAAATGACCCCGAAGTCCTTCGCGCTCCACATATAGCACTAAAGGCCCAACACATCTAAAGCACATCCTTGAGCCCTACACAAGACATTAAGCCCACCGAAGGCCATGGAACCTTACCCGCACAATATGTCTTTCCATGCAAGACATTGCATCGAGTCTTACCATGTCACCACTATAGTTTTTCAAAGCCAAGCCAAGATTTTTTTCAGCACAAGGTCAAGGCACACCCGAGCACCTGGGCCAGGGGATAGCTCACTCAGCTCCTCATAGGATGCCACTATCGCATAGCGCATGCTAGTAGCACCCACACAAGAAAGACCCCGTTCTTAGATGGATGCGCAATGCTACAACATCGAGCTCCCTAGCATTGTCCTATGAGGGAACCCAATCCCCATAGGAACTCAAGGTAGCACCTTTGTGCATGCCAAGAGCTACCCCCAACCCACATTAGGGAATGCCTTGTAGTTTAAGGTCATGCAAGTTAGGAGCATGTCCTTAGGCATGCACACTGTCCGTCGAGCCAAGCCATTCTCTGACATGCCTCTTGCCCATGTCAAGGGCTAGGGTGCCTCAAAGCACCTACCCCTTAAGGTAGCTCTTAAGCCTTTTGGGGATTTCCATAAGGGAACACCCCCGAGTACAAAAAATTATATTATACCTTATTTATGAATCTTCCATCAAGAAATAATTATGGAAATGTCACCATGCCACACGTTAGGCCACCCGTTCCACCGCACCACCCCGACATGTCCGTGAAATTCTCCCCCACTTGTCTGGTTGACGCCCTCATCAACACACACACAACAAGTGCTCACTTCAACTTGCACACCTCTTCCCTGCCTTGATCACTACCAATCATTACCCAATACCACATTGAACTCTTCTAGGAACCCCTATACACAACCTACTCCTTGACCTACCATGGTCTTCATCACACTCTAAGTGCTACTCTGTGCAGTCCACCGCACTAAAACACACCAATGTACACTGTCCATTGTGTATGTGCACGATCCATTGTGCACCAATGTCTACTCAAGTACCCTCGCTTAACCCCACAAGCACACTCATCAACATTAAATCTTAGCATATGTGGTTTTAGACACTTTTGAACACAACTTAGCCAGCGAACAAACCCAACTCAAGCTCTGTTCTACCCTAGATATCAACCCAAATTTGCCTTGCACCCAAGGCACGATCCTCTGACGGTTGCACGCACCTTACGCCAAAATGCTTAGCTTACCATCACCAAGTTGTGACTCTATCCGTCGAGCCACGTTTTTCAACCAAGATCCCCAACCCATGCACCTCTCAAGGTGTGGCTCGCAAGCCAACTGCAGTCCGTTACGGGATGGTCCACTTTTCCATTTGGACTCAACCATTGTGAACTCATCTCACCTTGATTTGTCCACCCACAAACTACCCTCAATTATGACACACAAGCTTTCGTGCAATCTCATTCCTACTACAGCCCCATGTATGTCCAACCAACCAGCATCTTCACGGCCAACAACCCTATCCACTTTTCAAAACCGCCTTGCACTATCCATTGTGCAATGCCTCCTCTGAGGACTTCCATCCTAATCCACTTCTTGCTCTGACCTGTAAGCTTTCATACAGTCTCATTCCTACTATGGCTACTTACCTATCAAATCAAGTCGCTTCTCAACCTTGCATATGGTCATTGTGGCAATCAACCCACTCTAACCTACACTCAATCACCTTGGTCCTCCGACCTTTCCATGTCATGGGGCTCAATCCATCAAGCTCCTTTCACTATGGCCAACACCCTTTATTCGGTGCTCAAAGCCTACCTATGTCCACCACTATAGACTACGTCAATGTAGCAATCAACCCACACTGACATTCATTAATAAGCTCATGGGTACACCGACCCTTCTCATGTTGGAACTCAGTCTGTCGAGTCCAATGCGTAGCCAACATCCTTCAACTAATGCTCATAACCACCTGTGCTAAATCACCTTGGTCTTCCATACCTCACCCGTGAGGCTTCACCTAATTCTAATCTGACAATGTTCTTCACCCTACAGCATATTGACTCTCATCCATATGAATCTTGACACTCAATCGGCCAAGATAATAAAGCTCGCATCTAAACTCTACTCACACTAGTACCTCGAATAAATGACCTCTGTCATGGTGCACCTACACTTGTCATCTCTTCCTTTACGCATTCTGGCTTAAGTGTTCCTCCACTTAAGCTTGTCACCATACCTCTTGGTCTCCCTGAACATCTCCAACGTCCAACTCAACCATCGTCTTGTGTTGCCTCCCCAGTACCTCAATATCTTGTGTCTTTACCCCGAGAAGGCATCCATCATTGTTACCACTTTGCCTTTAGTCCATTGAAGTTCTTCATGTAGCTTTGCTACAAGCTATACCCAAATCACTGTGTCACCCTAATACCTCGGCCCTCATCACCTTTACTCTGAGTAAGCACTGTCCATTACCACTCTTGTCTATCACCTGTGTTTTCTTAGTACCTCAGCACACTACCTTCACCCTGAGCCAACACTTAGTCCTTGTCAATGTATCACTCTAGCACCTCAGCATACCATTGCCTTCGCCCTGAGTAAACTAACCAATTTGATTCTCATAACTGTGTCCTTGTCTCACTCAAGTACTAGAGCACACATGCCTTCACCCTGAGCAGACCAACCATTTTGATCCCCATATCTATCTCACTATCTCGCTCTAGTGTCTAAGCACACTTGCTTTCACCCTAAGCAGACTAACCATTTTAATTCTTATATATGTGTCCATGTCTCTATCTTGCTTTAGTACCTGAGCACACACGCCTTCACCTTGAGTAGACCAACCATTTTGATCCTCATATTTGTCTCATTGTCTCACTCTAGTACCTGACCACACTTACCTTCACCTTGAGTAGACCTTTGAACCCTATCTAGAGCCACTTCAATACCTGAGCATATAGTGCCTTCACCCCAAGTGACCATCCATTCAGATTCTCAAACCGGCTTGCCACCATCAAGTCATTTTTGTGGCACCACCGTACCTTTCCCGCTTATGTTACCATGAACATTTTCTCAAGTTGTCCTGACATACTCAACACCACATGATAGCCCAGCCCATCAGAACTACATGGCACACATGTCATTCAGTATCACCCACTGATGTGCCTTTAAGCTACTCACCCGAGCCATCAAGACCTTTCTCTGTAAGCTCATTTCCTAATACACAATGATTTAATGTTGTTCGTCGCACCAAAGCTTCCTCAACTGTATTGTCAGTCATCTCAATCCTAGGCAAGTCTCATCATGGACCCCCACATGATAAAAATCAACAGACTCATTTGCCAGCAACCCTCCTACTACTCGAAACCACAGTATCATGCTCAATACCTCACCTGTATCCAAGCATCCCGTCTCCACCACTAAGACACCATCTAAGCTAACTCACCTGACCAACCTGACTCTGTGAGTACCAAGCACACTTTGATACTACCTTACACCATAGGTCATCCCACCAGCATTAACTGTTGTTCTGATACCAACTGTATCAGAGGTAATCTTTCCATTAACTACAGCTCTAATATCAACTGTCATGGCCAAATTTTTATCAATGTCACAACTATGCAGCACCTCAACCATCACCCAGCCAAGGTCAGCCTTTCATCCATTTGAGCCTTTCTTCTAACTTGTCAACATGCCCCACATGCACTAACAAGGATACTGCTCGCCCAAAGCACTATCACACCAAGCCTTGATTAACCATCCCACAAATAAGTTCCTTGCAACCCATGACGCTTGTCCCACTTGTGGGGTTCCTCATATCATCGTCGCCCATGCGTGCAACTAGTTAGCCACTTTGGCACTCATGCCATGCCATTGAAGCGCATCTCATTTACCCCAGAGTCTTCCACACTCTGCCTATAGCACTGAAGGCCCAGCACGCCTATAGCACATCCTCGAGCCCTACTCCAGACATTAAGCCCACCGAAGGCCATGGCACCTTACCTGTGCACTATGCATTTTCATGCAAGACATCACCTCGAATCTTGTTATGCCACCACTATGGCTATCCAAGGCCAAACCAGGATTTTGCCCAACACAAGGATAAGGCACACCCAAGCACCAAGACCATGAGATAGCCCACTTGGCTCTTCATGGACAATCACTATCGCATAGTGCATGCCAGTAGCACCCACATAGGAAAGCCCCCGTCCTTAGGCTGATGTGCAGTGTCACCACACCGGGCTCCCAAGCACTATCCCATGAGGGAACCAACCCCAATAGGAACTCAAGGCAGCACCTCTATACGTGCCAAGAGCCACCCCCAACCCATGTTGGGGAATGCCTCGCAGTTTAAGCTCATGCAGGCTAGGAGCATGTTCTTAGGCATGCACACTATCCATCATATCAAGCCATACCCTGACATGCCTCTTGCCCATGTCAAGGGCCAGGGTGCAGCAAAGCACCCACCCCTCCTCAAGGTAGCTCTTAAGCCTTTTGGGATTGCTAAAAGGGAACATCCCTGAGTACAAAAAAGTATATTATACCTTATTTATGAATCTTCCATCATGCAATAATTATGGAAATACCACATGCTAAGCCGCCCATGCCACCGCACCTCCTCGACATGTCCGTGACACCGCATCCATTTGATAGGTAGGACTGACACTAGACCTAGAGTACCATCAAGAAAACCTTAATTCGGAGGACAATTTTAGCATGGACCACCTAACAACCTAAGACCCAATCCACAGCTAATATTCAAGGGTAACAAAGTTGCTAGGGTACCTCCCATGACACCTGGATCTGGTGGATGTTATAGATGTGGAGGATATGGTCACGTAGAAGCCCAATGTCCAAATAAGAGGAACACTCTTTACATTAAAGACACAGTATAGGATAATCCTGAGCCTCAAGATAAGAAAATATGAGAGGACTCTGAGGATTGTCTAGGATATGGGACTCCTAGTGAGGACGAGGAGGTAAAGGGAGGAGGTAAAGGGAGAAGATGGTCATTTAACCTACCAAGGTGAGGTTGATGACTACTCTTCCTCTAACAATGTCCCACTCTGGGTGGTGAGGTGTGCTCTCCCTCAACCCAAGCAAGAGAATGATTGGCACAAGGCTAGTATCTTATATACTTACACCAAGTCTGGTGAGAAGACCTGTAAGCTTACTGTGGATAGTGGAAGTTGCACTATTGTGGTATCCACTAGTACTCTAAAGAGATCAGGACTTTCACCAGTACCACATCCTCGCCCTTACAAAGTTGCAAGGGTTAATCCAGCTTCTATCCTAGTATCCTAAAGGTGTCAAGTTCTTCTAGAGTTTATTCTTACAAGGACACCATATGGTGCGATGTGATCCCTATGGATGTTGGGCACATCATACTAGGAAGGCCCTGGCTGTATGACTTAGATGTCACATTGTATGGAAGATCCAATACATATGTATTTGAGTTCAAGGGCAAGAAAATCAAATTGGTGCCCAGAGCACCAAAGGATGAGCCTGAGGTGAAGGAATAAGTAGACAAGGGCAAGAGCATCAAGGATAATAAGACTAAGGCCCTACATATCATTGGCTCAAAAGAGTTTAAGTAAGAGATCAAGGATAAAGTTATGGTATTTGTTGTGGTTGCTAAAGAAGCTACTCGTGACTCTTCTATTAAGCACTCTCCAAAGGTAGAGAGTATTTTAAAGGAGTTTAATGATATGTTCCATGAGGATTTACCTGATGATCTTCTCCTTATGTGTGACATACAGCATGTAATTGATTTAGTCCTAGAAGCTACACTACCCAATCTACCTCATTACGTAATGAATCCTACTGAGCATGCTAAGCTTAAGCGGCAAGTAGATGAGCTACTTTGCAAGGGATTCATTAGAAAAAGTATGGGCCCATGTGGCGTGCCTACACTCCTCACACCCAAGAAGGATGGATCATGGAGAATGTGTGTTGATAGCAGAGTAATCAATAAAATCATGATATGTTATAGGTTTCTCATCCCGCGATTAGATGACATGCTAGATATGAGGGTTGGTGTCACTATCTTTCCCAAGATAGATCTTAAGAGTGGCTACCACCAGATTCGCATACAACCTGGTGATGAGTGAAAAATTGTCTTCAAGACAAAGGATGGGCTATATGAGTGGTTGGTCATGCCTTTTGGACTGTTTAATGCTCCTAGCACTTTCATGGGGATTATGACTCAAGTTCTAAGAACACTCATGTGAAAGTTCCTAGTGGTGTATTTTGATAATATATTGATCTATAGTACCCCCAAGTAACAACATCTGGAACACTTGAGAAAGGTGTGTCATCTCTGAAGGAATGAAAAATTATACACAAACCTAAAGAACTATGCTCTCATGACTTCTCAAGTCATCTTCTTAAGGTTTATGGTGTCAGCTAAAGGAATGTTCGCCGACCCTAATAAGGTCAAAGTTATAGTTGAGTGGCAAGCACCCTAGAATATTCATGAGGTGCATAGTTTCTATGGTCTTGCTACCTTTTATAGGCGATTCATTTGAGGGTTTAGTTCTAATATAGCTCTCATTACTGATTTCATCAAGAAATGAGAATTCAACTGAACTAAAGTTATAGCAAAGCCATTTGAGGAGATAAAGTCTAGGATGACTTTTGCTCCTATTATGCACTTACCAAACTTTTCTAAAGTCTTTGAAGTGGTGTGTAACGCATCTGGTGTTGGTATAGGAAGAGTTTTAAACCAATAGGGCCATCCAGTTGCTTACCTTAGTGAGAAATTGAATGATGTCAAACAAAAGTATTCTACCTATAACAAGGAGTTCTATGCAGTGGTATAAGTTTTAAAGTACTTGACACATTATTTATTACCACAAAAATTCATCTTGTTTTTTGATCACGAGGCTCTAAGATATTTAGATTCCTAGAAGAAGCTTAGCTCAAGGCACACCAAGTAGGTTGAGTTTCTTCAGGAGTACACTTTTGTGCTCAAACACAAGGCTGCTGTGAAAAACAAGGCAATAGATTCCTTAAACCAGAAGATAGCCTTACTACATTCTATGCACGTGAAAGTGACTGGGTTCAAAAGGTTAAAAGAGGAGTGTAAAACTTGCCCAGATTTTGAGGACATCTATACCTCCTTAAAGAGTGAACCATCAATGAGTATTCATTATCATATTTTACAGGATGGGTATCTCTTTAAAAGTGCCCGTTTATGTATTCCCCACACTTCAGTGTGTGACTTCCTAGTGTGGGAGTTACATGCAAGAGGCATGGTAGGTCATTTTGGCCATGACAAGACCATTGCTCTAGTTAAGGACAAATTCTACTAGCCAAGCTTAAAAAGGGATGTGGCCAAAATAGTTGAGTAATGTCATACTTGTCAACTAGCAAAGTAATGAAAACAACCATTTGGGTTGTATACTCCTTTGTCAGTTCCTCACACTCCTTAGCAGAATGTGAGCATGGATTTCATGTTAGGCTTAACTATGACATTTAGGAAGCACGATTCCATCTTTGTGGTAGTGGACCATTTTTCCAAAATGTCCCAGTTTACACCGTGTAATAAGACCTCTGATGCATCTAAGATAGATTATTCTTTGATGATGTTATCAAATTGCATGATTTGCCATAATTCATAGTGTCTTACAGAGATGTTAAGTTTGTTAGCTATTTTTAGAAGACCCTTTGGAAGATCATGGGAACCAAGCTGAAGCTCTCATCTACTTATCATCCTCAGACCGATGGATAAATTGAGGTTGTGAACAAGAGTTTGGGTAGTCTCCTTCATTGTTTGGTAGGAGAGCATCTTAAGTCTTGGGATACCATCTTGTCTACTGCTGAGTCTGCTTATAATAGTTCTGTCAATAGGACCATAGGTATGAGCCCATTTGAGATTATTATTAATTATAGACCTAGGACACCTATTGACCTCATTCCCATTTCAGCTACCCATAGGCCTTCTTAGTCTACATCATCATTTGCATAGCATATTCATTCATTATATGAAGAGAACCGTAAGAAATTTATTTTAAATAATGAACACTATAAAGGTCGGTTGATTCTCATCGAGAGTTTCAGGAGGGAGATCAGGTGATGGTACGACTTAGACCTAAGTGATTCCAGTCTGGAATTGCCAAAAAGCTATAAGCACACTGCTCAAGGCCTTATAAAATTTTGAAAAGTGTATAACCAAATGAAATGCATATATTATTGATATGTCCACTGACTTAGGGATTAGTTCAACATTTAATGTTGAAGACCTAGTCTTGTACCATTTTACTGTGTCTCCTTTTTCAGATCCTTTTGCAAACCCAAATACATATCTAGTATAGCATACCCCACTTATTCCACCATTGACACCAGTGCCACATGCGAGACAACAACGAGAGGCAATAAATGATATATTGGATCAGGAGACAGTTTCCACTTGACATGGTGGCTTTCAGCGCTATATTCTCAAGTGGAAAGGCAGACCATTGATCGATAGTTCTTAGCCAACGCACGATGAGTTCTAGTAGATTGATCCAGATATTTAGAGCGACATCAAAGTTTTATTTCTCCAAAGGTAAATTCTTCGCAGCGGAGGGGAGTTGATGAGAATATTTTGCCACGTGACAAGCTTAGAGTGTATCAGCGTCATATGAGAGTTCTTCAAAGCTTTTACATGGACTAAGGACTAATTGGAGTCCATCACTTCAATTGAGAAACAATTCCAAACTGATTTAAGCATGATACATTTTCAAGGCATGTGAGGCACAATTGTCCATGTGGGTGGGTCCACATGTGGATGCCATCAGTGTAGGATGTGTCATTCCATTTTATTTCATGTTTTAGTACTTTATTTTCTATGTTGCAACATATTTTTATGAGTTTTAGACTTTTCCCCATGTTATGAGTGTTTTTATAATTTTCTGTTTTAGGGAGCAAGTTGCAAATAAGGATTTTTATCTTTCTTTAAGAGACCTAGTCGTGTACTCCTAGGGTAACGATTTAGGGTGGATATAGATTGGTTTTGCTTCTTTTTATTGTACTTGTTTAATTAGGGGTAAAGTTGTAATTGATAGTTTTTTTCATATATAAATAGAAAAGTTGAGGTCGTATTGACCTATTAAACGACAGAAAATAAAATTCAAACGAAAACTATTGCTCTCTTCTCAGCCGGCTCTCTCTTCTCAATGGTGAAGCTTGCTCCTCCTCTCTTGGCTTACCTCCAAAGACACTTGTGTTGGTGATTTTCCAAGACAAAAAGGTTGGTGATTTCCTTCTTGGCACTTATCTATTCTTCTTCTTCTTCTTCTTCTTCTTCTTCCTTTTTTCTTTCTTCTCTGGTTTTTGACTTCCTTCAGTTACCACAACCCTCTAAATCCATCCATATTCCTTTCATACAACCCTTCACAACACCCCACCAACTTCCTCCTACTTTTCCTTCTATTTTCTTTTAGCCTAACCCAATCCAAGACTTCACATCATCTCACCGTTAAATCCAAAACTGTAAAACCCTGAAAAAATCTTGATTCCCAAATACTTCTCTTATCAAAAGTCTAAACCAAATTCTTAAAATCACTAACATCCTGTGCAGAGTCTGACCAGTAGCCTATCATTAACCTTTTTATGTGATTTCATCAAGGGTGTACATCATAATACCTGTGGCTGAACTTCCCCTACCATCCATATCGTTTTAGGTACTGAAAATCTAAATCCATCTCAGATAATCATTCGATCCAGTCAAAACCTGCCCAGATTTTGTTACAACAGACCCTTTTACTTGTTTTAAGGAATTGGAACAAGGAATTTTTATATCATAGACCATGCAACAGGCATACGATCAGTATAACTGGAATTATTGAATGTTGGAGTTAAATTCATAATGTTACTGATGCTTACTGCTGATGCATACCAGATTGGAAATATTCTTGCAATCCAAGTATTTGAATAAATTCCTAAACATTGATTGTGGAGTTGATTCCTTATTCTACTATGTTGGAGTCTATAATAATAAGTTTGTGAGCTGATTACTATTATAACTTGATGTTGTTGAAGTTTAGATACTTACTGAGATACTAGTTGTTGTCCAATTGTTTAACTAGAGTCTCCAATGGGACATACTTGAAACTTTGAAACTTTATTCATGGAGGTCTTTAACGGCTTTAAGTGGGAGGTTGTTCTAAGAGTAGTTTGTATTGTCGTGGTTGGAGAAGGCTCTGGCATATCATTTTTTAGTGGCTGCTCAGATTCTGCATAGTAGGTGTTTGAAGATCTTCAACGAAAGTGATCAACTAGTCTATTTGTTACTTGACAAGTGCTGCTCCAGCATGGTTGCACCTCATCTTCCAGTGCCTTTGACCTACTTAAGGTGTCATCTTCACTAACATGCTTATTATTTGTTGTTGTCCAGACCTTGATACACTTTTACAGTCCTTTAAGTTGTCAAAAGATCACTGTTTTAGCTTTTTAGACATGCTACCCATACCCATAATCACCCTCTACAGCACCTAGTATCATCTTAGATTTATTTCTTATTTTCCCACTTAACCTCTAACACACTTTATCACATTCATGCACATTTTTTCCCTTGCTACCCAGCCATACACCTATCTTTTTGTTCCTCCTTTTATAAGTCCTTTAGTAGGTTTTTTTAACATTGTGTGTTAACTAGTTTCATAGTTAATTGGTCTTGTTAGGTATAAGTCAAGTTATCATTTTTTTTCCTAATTTCTTTCAAGGCGTTTGAGGGAGTAGAAATCTAGTTTCTAGTATTGAATTGTTAAAAATACTTGACTTGTGGATCTCTTTAATTTTTGACATGCATACTACATCAATGAGTTTGCGTTTCCTAACACTAAGGAATAGGCTTGAGCTTAACCTTTTGGCTTTGATTCCGCAAATACAACAAGGCCAATTGTGTTTGTTTATCATATTTATGTCTTATCATATGAGTCATACATGTAAAAAAAACAAACAAATAGAAAAAACAGAAAAGGCCTTTTATTGGGTGATAATGAATCATATCTTCTAGGCAGCACTTATGTTAGTTTTCATATCCTCTCTTGTTGAAGATGGATGGTTTTGTAGTTTTTTTATCCTTCGGGCATAACCATTCTTATTTTTATCATTTCCTGAAGTTTCATTGTAAACTTTCATACTTTTTCTGATATTTCCCTCATTTCTACAGATTTAACATTATACGAACTATTCTCCTTGACTACTCAGGACTAAGTATCCACCCAAATCAAAATTCTGAACCTTTGGTCAAGGTTGTAAGAGCTTTTTATTTGATTTTAAACATAGGCAATGTTTTGGTCTTGGTATTTATGTATGCCCTTCATAAGCTGAAAATTTATCACCAATTGCTAAAATTGATATGTGCCTGCATATTGATTTGTCTGTTTCTAGGAACATTAGAGTAAATTAAGGTAGAGAATGAGGAATGATCTTTGTTGTGGTATATATGCCTAGGCATATCTTTAGAGAATGGTTAGAAAGGTTGATTTGCTAGTCTTTAGACCTTTTCTTTCTTTCAATTTTGTTTTTTGGCACATATTATAGGGTTTCAAGAAAAATCCAGGCCTAAGACAAATTTTTAGTTCTTAAATTTTAAATGGGAGAAAACCAATTTTTTACCATCATATTTAGAAATTCCTGATAGCCAATTTTAAGAATTAATATTCCAATACTACTTGTGTTTTATTGGTTGTCCAAAATGATTGATGGATTACAGATGCAATAGTTCGCCAATGAAATTGTGGAAACTAATAATGCAAAATTCATTGTATATGGTGAGATCAGTAGGAATTTAGAGCCAAAGAAGTTATTCATGGACTGGGTTCTCTTATTTTAGAGTTTGCAACAGAACAAACCCATAATTGGTTTTAATGATTGTTTATTTTATTTATTATTTGTGATGAAATTTCAAATAATTATGTTCTCCTTATACAATGATTTTGGTGTATTGGTTCCCCACGTGAAAGAGACTAACCTTTAGGGTCTTCAATGCTACAATTATTTCTTAAAATAGCTGAAGTGCACAGTTGGTTGAGGGTGGCTTGTATCCGCTCCTCTTATCTAGCGCTCCTCTCCGCCGTTGTGCCAGCAGTACTCGATAAGTAGAAAAAATAGAAGTGATGGTTTGTTGTTCAACAATGGCTATGAAGATCATAAATTTCGTTTATCAGTAGAGTTTGATGCTCTGAAGATGGCACCCCACCCACAGCTACAAATTCCGAAATTGAATCTGTGATCAATTTTATGGGCTGGAGAGGGTACATTCATTGTTCACCCATGAGACTACTCCTACAAAGCTTTCATAAAACTAAAAATTTCTTCCTCCAACAAACTAAAAATTCTCTTAAAAGAGAATTCCTTCCTTCAATATCAGCCATGCAGGTTAATTGAAGACTTGTAGTGATTCCACTCCACTAGCAGTTTCAGTACCAAACAGAGCAACAGCAGGGAAAAGATTGGGTACAGAATCAGCTTTTCCTAATGTATTTGAATGGGTATCAGGGGGTGGACACATCAGCATTGAAAAGTGATAAGCACCCCAAAAAAGTGAGTCACTTTTCAGTAATGATGTGTCAACCCCTGATGTCATTCTAATACATCAGGAAAATTTGATTTCCGTACCAAATCCCAGCCCAGCAACAGCATACCAAAAAACAAAGGAAAAGCTCAAATTTGGAAATGCTCCCATGAGCCACAAGGAAAGCTTGATAGTGCCTATGAAAATCAGATACTTGTATTTCCCATCTAATAATGTTCACTAATATAAGGACAACTCCATAGAAACTGTAAGAGGCAACAGGCTATTGCAATCAAACTAATCACCATATCAAACCACTCAAAAATAAGAAAAAAAAGATATCCACCACCAAAAGAAACTCCAACCATATCCCATAAGCAACAATGCAAAAACATCCTTCTCTTAAGCCTCCTGAATTTCCTCCTCCTCGTCTTCATACTCATCCAATTCTTCGTCCGCAGTTGCATCCTGGTATTGCTGGTACTCAGACACCAAATCGTTCATGTTGCTCTCTGCCTCTGTAAACTCCATCTCGTCCATCCCCTCCCCAGTGTACCAGTGCAAGAAAGCCTTCCTCCTGAACATGGCAGTAAACTGTTCACTGACCCTCCGGAACATCTCCTGGATTGACGTGGAATTGCCAATGAAGGTGGAGGCCATCTTCAAACCCGTTGGGGGGATGTCACAGACAGTGGACTTCACATTGTTTGGAATCCATTCAACAAAATAGGATGAGTTCTTGTTCTGCACATTGATCATCTGCTCGTCAACCTCCTTCGTGCTCATCTTGCCACGAAACATGGCAGAGGCAGTTAGATATCGTCCATGGCGGGGATCAGCAGCACACATCATGTTCTTCGCATCCCACATTTGTTGGGTGAGCTCTGGAACCGTAAGAGCCCGGTACTGCTGGGAACCACGGGATGTAAGTGGGGCAAAACCAACCATGAAGAAATGCAACCGAGGGAATGGGATGAGGTTGACGGCAAGCTTGCGAAGATCTGAGTTGAGTTGACCAGGGAAGCGAAGACAGCAGGTTACCCCACTCATGGTTGCAGAAATCAGATGGTTCAAATCTCCAACTAATCAAAGAAAAGCATTAATCACCGTAAGTATCTTTATTACTTGAAAATCCGGGAAAATAAAGTTGAAGGATATGTATTCATGTAATGGAGAGAAAGACAGAGACTTACAGCTTGGAGTGGTAAGCTTGAGAGTTCGGAAGCAGATATCGTAGAGAGCTTCGTTGTCCAAAACCATACACTCATCAGCGTTTTCAACGAGCTGGTGGACGGAGAGGGTAGCATTGTAAGGTTCAACAACCGTATCAGAAACCTTCGGCGACGGGAAGACTGAGAAAGTGAGCATCATTCGATCTGGGTACTCCTCCCTAATTTTCGAAATGAGAAGTGTTCCCATGCCGGAGCCTGTTCCACCTCCCAAAGAGTGGCAAACCTGAAACCCTGAAACCATCCAAAGATATCGGTGGGTTCCCAACACAGAACCAATTAAACTACAACGGTTATGCACCCATATTTCGAAGAAAAATCCTCTCGTGCCACAGATTAATCTGCAGAAAACATGACAGACCCCTGGGCAGAGATTCACATACTAAATTACGGAGCAAAATTTCTACTGCAAAATTGTCTACTTCCCCCCGAAATGGGTCCGGATGGAGCCCGTGATGGGTCATAAACACCAATCCAAGTCCATCTCGGATAAACAGCAGGAGAGAACTCTGAACATTTTAACCCCAGTCAAGCAAGAGTCAACTGATCAACAAAAGTATTGGGAAAAAAAATCCAAGAACATAAAGCATGCTACTACTGCTATCACTCACTGATCAACAAATCCACTTAGATCAGATTAGTTTTTTTAAACTCTAATCATTTCTCTGTATCTATCCGATGAGATAATCGTAAAAATCCACCAACGCCCAAAAGTCTCAACACTTTTTTCACAGCATTAATCGAAACAAACGTAAAAAGAAGAACAGATCGGAAAATATTTACCTTGCAAGCAGTCGCAGTTCTCGGCCTCCTTTCTAACAACATCGAGAACAGAGTCAATGAGTTCTGCTCCCTCTGTGTAGTGCCCCTTCGCCCAGTTATTCCCAGCGCCAGACTGCCCGAAGACGAAGTTATCAGGCCTGAAGATCTGGCCGTACAATCCAGATCTGATACTGTCCATCGTCCCAGGCTCCAGATCCATCAGAACCGCTCGAGGAACGAAACGCCCACAGCTCGCTTCGTTGTAGTAAACATTAACCCTCTCAAGCTGGAGTTCAGAGTCTCCATGGTACCTCCCGGTGGAGTCGATCCCATGCTCGGCGCACACGACTTCCCAGAACTTGGCACCGATCTGGTTGCCGCACTGCCCTCCCTGAATGTGCAAAATCTCACGCATCTTCGCCTGGATTTGAAGGGCACAAGCACTGAAAAATAGTTGAAGGAAGTAGATCTAGAGTGGGAGAGACGAAGTTGCGGGAAAAGAAGGTCGGCTAATGGAGAAACTGAGAAAAGAGGGAAAAGTAAATTGTGGAGGTGCCCAGAGAGGGAAAAGATAGAATTTATTGTTGGGATTTAACGGATCACATTTGCCGTTATCACGGCGTCAGATCGGACGGTGATGATTTTAAAAGTTTAGGTTTTTTAGTGGGATTTTGAATTTTGAATTTTGAATTTTGAATTTTGAATTTTGAAATGAAAATGCCTTCTAATCTGCGGCTCCATGACTGCGTATTTGGACCGTTTTCGTTTAGAAATAACCACGTGGCAAAAAAAATATATCTCTCGGGACGGTAGTTAGGGTATGGTTTAGTTAACCATGCTAAGACTATGGTCAACCTGCCCGGATTAAAACTTTTCTTTCACTTGGTCGTCTCTCCACCAAGGATATAATAGTAAATTCAAAAAATTATTAGGCGCCGTGTAGGATGCTCTATCTGATCATGACCATTCATCTGGAGCCAAGTGAAGTAGTTTTTTATGTTTGATTGACCATGGCTCATAAAATTATACTGATTGGGAAATTTTCGACCGTCTGATCATCATACAGAGAACCCATAAGTGGGCCTTAGATCAGAGTAAATGGGCCGTACAAGTATATTGGTGGGCCAGGTATTAAAAAAATAAAAAAATAAAGGGTCCAAAAGATGGAGAATTGGGCTTTGCTAGGGAAACCGACATAGTTTGGATACCTTTAGAAGAAAAAATAAATTCAAAAACCCTGGTTGAAATGTCATCGTCATCCTCTGCACATTCTTAGAAGATACACAGATGGATTGGTTTGTAAGTGAAGCCAATGTTATCATTTTGGGTATGGGGCCCATGGGCCATGGCCCATAAGGGAAGGGCGCTGCTACTTTTGGAAGGTATAACGTGTTGTTTACTCATGAACTGACATCCATGGTACTGTGATGAAGCCAAAAATAATCAAATTTGCAATTGATAGCTAGATTGATGCAAGGGCTTCATCAAATTGAGGGGCGAAGTAGTTATCACAAAACCCTTAGTCACAAAGCAAAGAACCCACAATTTTTGATTGATGGATCCCTCCCCTCTCCCTTCTAATCCAAATTTCTTCGAGGTTAATAGCTAAATTAACCAGATGATAACAACCATCTCATTAATGATTAATTGTAGATTTATCCATTGAGTGGTCCTAGGAGAGGTCTAGCTGTACTGTTTATTTTGTTGGGTAAACGGACATAATGATTAATTGGTTATGACTTATTATCCAATTAGATCTAATTGATTTTAAATCTAGTGTGGACGGCTGAGGCATTCGCTCTTAGGAGAGAGAGGTCAAGGGATTGAATCTTAAGGCATTTTTTACAAGTATTTGCATGTTTGGCTTTCCTCTCCCAACAGTGGTGTAAATCCTACTCCAGCTGTTGTCCCAGACTTGAGTGGTCCCACCAAAAAAAAAAGAGTTCCTATGTTAGAGATTAAAGAAAGGCAAAATGGCAGGCCAAATTTGAATTGTATTGAAACAGTAGGGAAAAGACATAAATACATGTAATTTAATGACTTATATGCCCTAGATGCAGTCTAACGACAGAACAAAACTTGTGTAGTTGACCCAAAGTACTGAGGATAAGGCTTTATTTATTATTTTCATATAAGGTAGCACCAGTTTGGCCCATCGGCTATCACATCATGTGCAGGAACAGTACTACTGGTGGGAAAGGCAGATGTCAACGCAATTGGGGAGATTTGTAATATCTCATATTTCTTACACATTTTTATTATTTTTTATGTTCTTATAATAGAATTATAGACCTGAAAATATAAAGAAATTTTGAAATTAAATGAAAAATAGTAAATTTGATAAGTTTATTATAAAAAATATATTAAAAGAAAGATCTCGAAGTTTAGAGTCCAACACAATAAACGATTTGAAAAACGGAGTTCTATAAAGAAAGTTAGAATCATTTTAATCCAGTGACAAAATTGTAAATAACTTTAAAAGTTCTAAAATCGTGATTAATGCAAAAATCGTCTTTTATTTTTTTGAGACACCTCTTATATCAATAAGAACAACCTAAACTTGAACTTAAACCCTAGAAACCCATTAGAACCAAGGAAGAAAGAGAAAAAAAATGATTTTGAAGAAAAAGTTTTGGATTTTGAAGAATTGAGGATTTTTTAAGGTCTAAAGCTTAGGGATTCGTAAAGAATAATACAGAGGTTAATTGGATTCTTCAAGTATAAGACAAGTATCATTTACATATGTTTCAATTCGTTTTGATTTTAGGATTCTTATACTATGCATGAATTTTTGATGATTTTACATTAAAAAGTCAATAAAAAGTTAGTTTTTCAGCAAAAAAGGTAAT
>JAOXJP010095204.1:0-14558 GCA_025762735.1 Platanus orientalis | reverse complement strand
AAGTTGAGGGCTGAGCTCGGCCCGGCCCGGCCCATGCCCACCCCTACCGCTTACCCACTACCAGTTTCATGATTTGATCTTTGAAACAATCTTTCTCTTCTTCTTCCTCTTCCCCTTCTGTTTTCTTCTTCCATTCACTACCTCTTAAATTGTAATTTGGTTACATTTCCTCATCTTTTTTTTATCTCCAAAACTCTCCTGATTTATTTGTGTCCTGGACAGGGGATTTACACTGGATATTATAATAGATCAGATGATTATTGTTTTGGTGTTTTGAAGATCTACATCTTTGACTGGTGGGGGTTGAAAAAATTAGGGTTTTGATGATTTAAGTATTTATTTTGAAAGATGGCATTTACTAATTTTGATCTTTATAATATTCATCTTCAATAGATCCCATATCAAATTTTGTAATCTTATTTTCTCTCATTGGTGTCGTGTTGTATGATGATAGAGAAGCTTTTTATGATAGAGATCAAAGCGACCACAGTGAGGGTGTAGTAAGACCAGTTAAAGAAGTCGTTGATCCCTTTCCTTCATTGGTGGTGGACTCAAATTTATCAATGACCAAGAGGAGGTTGCATTGCCTAACTCCAACCATGCCTACTTTTAAAAATCCCAAAACCATAAATAAGGCGCTCAGCTAACCCATTGTGCGACCAACACTTTGTTCATTTTGATGTGCTAGATTAGTACATGGTGGTGGATTCAAGAACGGAACTACAGCTGGTGTTGTAAACCAGGTTCTATAATCTCCATAGATAAAGATTTTTAAAATAATAATAATCTAAGTGTGATGGAAGGTGTGGAACCCACTTTATCCACACGTCATTTAAATAAACACTCGCGGCCCTTTATTTACTTCAAATAAATATCTATGCTACAAAGTTGTGCCATTACTTTATTTATACCTTTAATAAGTGTGGTGAGATCCACTTGACAGCTAGGGGTGGCAATTCGTGTTGGCGGGTTGGGTTCATGTCGTATCGAGATAAGGATACATAACTATATGGCTCAACCCGAACCCAATCCATTTATTAATCGTGTCAAAGTGGATCAACCCACTTTGACCCAAAACGCACAGTCAACCCTAACTCGTTTACTTCGTGTTGGGTTTGTGTTAGATTTGTGGGTTATGTGGTAATTTCATGTTGGTGGGCCAGATTTGTGTTGTGTAAAAATAATACAATTATATGGGTCAACCCAAAACCGAGACATTTATTAATCATGTCAAAGTGGGTCAATCTGCTTTGACCAAAAATGCGTTTACAGTCAACCCTAACCCGCTTATTTCATATTGGGTTTGTTTTGGGTTCACAGGTCTTGTCAAACAATGCCACCCTTACTTATGGCTAATGACCCCGTGTTTGGGTAGCTGCGGCATCTATATAACCTAGGGAAGACCCATGATCAAATCCCTAGAATGGTTTGGGGGATAGCAGTGTGTGCTGTGTTGTTCAGATGCTTGGGTTCTCAGCGGTTTCTTTACCATTGTACTTTCTGCTGTTGTCAACATGTAGGCCCATGTCGCCTTACCAAAAAAAAAAAAATCACCTGACACTTAGTATCACAAATTTAGTAAAATTTAGTTTGGCTATGTTTTTTTTTCTTTAGTGTACATCAATTAAAATAAAAATATGATTGAAATTTTATAAAGCTTTTTTACATCCTATTTTACAGGGATGAAACAAACAGCAAAAAGTAGATCCGATGTAAAACTTTGTAGCACAAAATTTTACCTCCTATTCATTTTACATTCTAACAAAGTTTTTCTATGAAACAAACGGAGCTTCAGTAATTTCAAAAGATGTGCCTTTTGTTTTTTTTGTTTTTTGGTGTCTAGGAAGAACATGAAGATTGCATTTTATAGCTTGAGAGCAAATCTTCTACAAAGCCTTAATTCGTGAATAAAATGCAGGAATAATCATGAGATAGGAAGGAAAGAAATCCAAAGGTTATTTGTCAAGGTGTATTCAGCAAACAGCATTTAAATGCTTTTTTCACTCTCATGATTGGGCCCCATTGGGCTATCCCTACATGAGGCATTATGGATAATCCAAACCTTTCTTAATAGCTTGAGTAGGACTAGCATGCATCTTTTTCCCCTTATATTGTAGGTATTTAATAGAGTATGAAAATGCAAGTTCAACTCCAGTGAGCATGCAGTTGCTCTGCAAAAAGCTAAAGGTTAGGTCTATTTCCCAAACACCCTTCCCAGTACCCTGTAATTATGGGACCAACATTGGGTAATGACCTTGATTTAATAGATATATTCTCACCTATGATCAAGTAGTAACTTCTCCAACTTTTTCTTTTCTACTTTGATTATGTCATATGATTATTTGGTCCAATGCTGATCATATGGCTTATGACAAGTGACTCCCAATTTTCGGTTTTGTTTTAAATCAGATTTGTTTATTTAAGCCTCCATAGATTTGTTGCAAATATTCAACATGAATTTTCAAGCAAGGTATTGTTTCCTTCTTGAACTCTATTAAAAGCTTCACATTTTCTTCGTATGCAAGTGGTGGGTTTTTAATGGTGCTAGACAATACATTTTTTTAAATTTTTTTTAGATAAGTTGGTAGACATTACATTTGTAGCTCTATGGATTTAGGTCACAGCATTCTTTGATGGTAAAACAGCTTGTTCTTGCTCTCTGCTTCCTTGATCTGTGACTTGATTTTATAGTTATTTAGGCCGACTCTTGGAACTAAAATGCATAATTTGCCAATGTAAATTATGCAATGGGTTAAATTACTATGAGAAGATGAAAGCATATTGTAATCACTTGGAGTGTACTACTCTACAACTTGGGCCAGGCTGGTCCAAAACCCAACTTGTGTGGCCCAAACTTTGGGAGGGTTGGGCTTGTCTTTGGGCCCATATTTTAGGCCTAAACTAGTGTTCAGGCAGGCCTTAGCTTAACACGAAGGGCCAAACCAGATCTGAACTGCAATATATAGTATATATATCATACAATCTATTATGTCAAAAGTAGGAAAAAAAATAATAAATAAATAATTATATTTTATATGATTAAAAACCCATGGGCTTTTAAGTTTGGGTCAACCTAAACTCAGCCTGAAGTCCATAATTTATACTGGGCCGAGTGTTCAGACTTGGGCCAAGAATGGGATATGCTTTTAGACTTTGGGCTGACCTCAGCCCACCCATCCCGGCCCAATTTGCAACCCTAAGAGCATGGTGGTGTTTGTCCTAGGTGATCCAACTCGGGTTCAATAACATTGGACATTTTTGTCACAGTGGTTGATAAAGTTTTGGGATCTCAGCATAAGGAACTTGCCCACTTAGAAACGAGCCCAATTGGGAAGCCAATAATCATGGTGGAAGAGATTTGAGGGAAAAAAAAATCCTTTCTTGTCGGGAGAGATGGTCACTTACCCAAAAAGGTGAATTCTCTTTTTTGTGTAGGTGTCACGTCTCCTGCACTGACAGATTAATCTGCTGGCAGGAGACGATCCCCTGGCAAGAGATTTAATTAGTTATAAGTAATTGCTATTAAATATTTCACGTGTTGTCCATGCCATCCTCTCATATATAAATTCCATCCAAATGGCACTTCACCTTGCCACAAATAAAAGTCTCTTTTAAAAAAAATAGAAAGAAATAGGACCTCAACACATGGGACACCATATAGTTTTTGTTTTTTGGTTAATGACACCATATAGTTGATGTGGAAACTTATAAACCTATTCAATCCAAAGGTTCAGCTACCTAAACAATTCAGATTGGATACCTAATTCCTTCATATTATCACCTAACCACCTTTAAGTGTATACTAGCATCATGCCCAAATCTAATTTTATCAAACTATCAAGTTGCATTTGGATTTATGGAAATAGAATTGACAAGTGGACTTGAATTTTGAGTAACTGAAAACCATTGAATCTAATTATGAAGAATTAGAATTTCTACCACTTGGATCCATAGTTGAATGTTTGAAATTGAAGAAGAACTAAACCCCCGTCTAAAAGAACTTTACAAAAAAATTTAAAAAAAAAAAACAAAAAGGAAGAAACGAAACAAAGAAAAACTAAACTAAAAACAAAAACACATCAAAGATAAATCTCATGGACCTTAACTATCCAAGCCATCTTTCTTTTCCACCATAAAATCAACGTGTAAGCTACCATAATCAAACACTATTCTTTTTTCTTCAAATCACGTAAAAATCATTGGAAACATCATCCCTAGTTTGATCAACTGGTTCTTCGGCAACCTCATCTAATGGAGCTTAGAGTCTTTAGACGGAAATCCAGTGGTTGATAATTATTCAAAACTTTCCTCTCCTCCATCCTTGTTTTTTCAATAAATTTAAAAAACCCTACTGCTTAAACATGTAATTATTTGCTCCCCTGGTAATGGCTCATTGTCCCTGCCTTGCCTACAGATTTCAATCTCTGGTGGCATTGTCATAAAAGAAAAAGAATAAAGAGGATATTGAAGTTTTTTTTTTTTTGAATTTAAACTTATTTTGAATTCAGTTTCTGTCAGCCGTTACAACTTATTTCATGGATTTGTTACAAATTCAAATCCTGCCAACTCGATGATTAGTTACAACTTATCTCATGAAGTGATTACAACTTACTTCATAGAGCGGTTACAACTATTACAAATTCAATTCTTGCCAACTGATGACTAGTTATAACTTATTTATCTCATGGAGTGGTTATGAATTGCCTCATGGAGCGGTTACAACTATTTCAAATTCTTTTCATGTACTATATATAAAGAATCATAACACACAAAAATCAAATTTACATTTCACCATTTTTCAATTTTATCATGGTTTTAGAGCTTTTCTTGTTCTATTAATTTTTGGCTTTTCCAAGTCACTATAATTTTATCATTATCATTCTCTACAACAAATCATACACTTCATTTGTATCTAGTTCGTTACTACGTCAAGTGGTGGCAATATCTCTCAAAATGAAGAAACAGGCGCATCACACATTATTAATGATGTATCATCCTTGTATTTCCTTCATTCTACTGCTCATCCTAGGGAGATACTTGTTTCAACCCTACTTAATGGTGAAAATTATACCACTTGGAAGAGAACCATGAAAATGTTGTTGAATGCAAAGAACGAGTTCAGGTTCATGGATGAGACACTCACCAAACCTAACCTCGAATCTGAATGAAATTTAAACATGATAAAGACGTAATGATATGGTGCTATCTTGGAAACTCAATTTGATTGATAAATCTCTCATCAACATCATATGCTATAATAATCCCTATGAGATATGGCTTGATCTAGAAGAATGCTTTTCTCAATGCAATAATCCCTGAATTTTTCAATTGAAACGGAATATCTGCAACTTGCATCAAGAACTAATGTCACTTGTCGCTTACTATAATGTAATCAAATCTTATTGGGATGAACCCAGTACACTCAGTCACAATTCTAGATTGCTCATGTGGAGTTTTCAAGGAACTCAAATTCATGCAAGAAGCTAAACACGTCTTTCAATTTCTCATGAGACTCAATGACACATATGCCCATATTTACAATTAAATACTTATCATGGAGCCACTACCTAATGCTGACAAAACTTATGCCATCATACATCAAGAAGAAAAACAAAGATTGCTTCATTTATTGTTGTCCAACACAACGAATGCAGCTGTCATGACAACAACCAGAACTCCTTTCTTTGCACAATTTGATAAATTTAGAGGTCAAGGACATGGTCGACCAAAATGTGATCATTGTCTTCCTGGAAAGCTAAATGTTACAAGCTAGTAGTTATCCACCTAATTGGGATTAGACACGAGCCAATCGGAAAGCTGCCAACAATAAGACCCATTCTTCTCAATTTATGATTCATCATGCTACCACCCATAGTGACCAAGTCGAGCAACATGGTCATCTAAGCTTGTTTTAGGACTTTTTATTGATCAATATCACCAATTAATCAAGATGTTGTCATCCTAAAACCACTCCAACGGCTAATCTTGCTGGTAAAATCTCATCTCCCTATTGCAACTCCTTATCTTCCTCACCTTCATCCATATGGATAATTGACAGTGGTGCATCTGATCATATGACACCCACTTTGCTGCATTTTACCACTTCTAGACCAAATCCTCATGCCAATCAAATTAAGCTTCTCACAGGTGATGTTGTTTCCATTTCACACATTGGCTCAATCAAACTTATCTTTAATTGATATTCTATGTGTTTTTACGTTTCAATTTAATCTTTTGTTCATTAGCAAACTGACTCAAAGTTTGAATTGTGTTTCCATTTTTCCCTTCATTCTATATTTTTCAAGACCTATCATTGAGGAAATCCTTCTCTGCAACCACCACCTTTTTCAATTCATACAACTTGACCCATCAACCCTCATCTTTGACACCACCATCTTGGTCATCCTTCAGTTACTCCATTAAATAAAATAATATTTACTTTTAAAAACTTTTTTAGTTATAATTCTCATTGTGATGTTTGTGAATTAGCTAAATAGCCATGTCGTCATTTTCTTCCAAATTGTCATAGAAGTAATGAAGCTTTTACTCGAATCTATTGCAATATTTTGGGAGGATATCCAACACCTTCACATATTGGTGCCCATTATTTTTTGACAATTGCTAATAATTATTCTCTCAATACTTAGGTTTACTTAATGTACTTTAAATCTTAAACTTATACCATTTTAAGCAATTTTTTCACCTAAACAAAACTCAATTTTCATGTTCAGTTTGTCATATATGCACTTACAATGAAACATAATTCTTATCCAATTAAATGCAAAAAAAATTATATGAGAATGGTATTATTCATGGGTGTACTTGTGTTGAAACCCCTAACAAAATGGAGTACTAGTAGAACACAAACACTGACATCTTCTTAATGTTACATGACCTTTGCATTTCCAAGCCCAACTTCCTACTCATTTTGGGGGGAGTGCATTTTGACAATGGCTTATTTGATTAATCAAATTTCCATTCCTAACTTGAACAACAAGTCACCTCATAAACTACTTTTCAAAATACCTCCCACATATGATCACCTTCGTGTATTTGGATGCCTTTGTTCTGCTCAAACTCATCACTCATCTTGTCATAAATTTTCACCTTGTATATCAAAATATATCTTCATTGGATACCCATTTGGTCAAAAGACGTATCATACTTATGACCTCACCACCAAACAAATTTTCACTTTCTATGATGTTACATTTCTTGAACATGAATTTTCTTTCCAAAAACTTTTATCATTATGTTCAAATAACCCCACTATTCTCTACCCTATTCAATTCTTGAATCCTTTTCTCCCATGGATGATTCACACACATTACAAAATCCATCCAATCCCACATCTATGACTGAGACTCTAAGCACCAACCCCATTTTTGTCACTAAATCATCACCCTTCAATCCAATTGAACCCACCTTACACCTATTATCCAATCACCCTTCAACTTCCACACATCCACAAAAAACCATTTTCTGCTCGTCATACCTGAAGGACTACATCTAACCCCCCTTTACCAGGAGCTTTAACAACGTCTTCACCCTCTAATCAATTCTTTACATGTAGTGTTCATTCACTTTCATGTTTTATTTCTTATTATCATTTTACTCCCAAACATTTGGCATTTTTCTTTACCATATCTTAGCATGATGAATCCATTATTTTCTTTTAGGCCATGTGACACGCTAGTTGGCGTGTCGTTATGGCATTTGAAATTCGTGCATTAGAAGATAACAAGACTTAGAAACTTCAGCAGTTACCATGAGACAAAAAAACTATAGGTTACAAATGGGTTTATAAAATAAAATTTCATTATGATGGCTCCATTGAATGCTTCAAAGCTCAACTTATTACCAAGAGATACACTCAAATTGAAGGTCTTGATTATCATGCCATATTTTCCTCTGTGGTAAAGCTTGTTACTATCCGTTGTCTCCTTACAATTGTCATAATTCGTTACTGGTCTTTACATCAATTGGATGTTCAGAATGCTTTCCCCCATGGTGATCTAGAGGAAGAAGTCTATGAAACTTCTTCCCTGATTTTCTAAAAATGGAGACACGTGTTTATCGCCTCAATAAATCATTTTATGGACTTAAGCAAGCATCTCACAATTAGTTCTCTAAGTTTTCATCTTCTCTTACACTTATTGGATTTAGTCAATCTCAAACTGATTACTCCCTGTTCATCCAATCAAATGGTCAGTCATTCACTACCATCCTTGTTTATGTCGACAACATTATTGTGATAGACAATGAGAATGCCTCAATTACCAGGTTAAGAGATTTTATAGCACATCATCAATTTCACATTAAAGACCTTAGTATTTTGAAGTATTTTTTGGGCATAGAAGTCACATGGTCACCTACCGGCATTTTCCTCAATGAAAGCAAATGTGCCATTGGCATTCTTCATGATAGTGGACGTCTTAGGGCTTGGCTAATTTCCTTTCCAATGGAGCAGAATTTTAAGCTGACAAATGATAGTGGTGACATTCTTCCCGATCCCAACATTTATCGACATCTTGTGGGTCAATTAATCTGCCTTACAATCATGTGCCCAAATATTGATTATTCAATCAACATTTTGAGTTTATGCATAGCCTCATTATGATGTTGTTGTTTGAGTATTCCGATATCTTAAATCATCATCAGATTGAGACATTTTTCTCCTAACCAAAAGCTTTTTTTTTTTTTTTCTTTCAAATTTTTGGTTTTTCTAATTCTGATTAGGCGGGTTGTCCATTCACATGTTGCTCAACTATTGGCTACTTCACAATGCTTTGTATTAGTCATATTTCATCGAAAACCAAAAAATAAATCATTGCGCTGCGTTCCTCAACTGAAACTGAATATTATGCAATGGCTACCATTACTTGTGAACTTGTTTTGGTTTAAGGTGCTTTTACAAGATCTTGGTGTCTCTCATCTACAACCAATGTGACTCTACTGCGATAATTAAGAAGCTCTTCACATTCCTAAAAATCCTTTTTTTCATGAACGCACAAAGCACATTGAAATTGATTGTCATCTTGGTCATGAGAAACTATACTCTAAAATTATCTTTATTACTCATGTTCCCTCCTACTATCAACTCGATGACATCTTTATGAAAGCTTTAGGTCATGACTAGTTTCACAACCTACTCAACAAGTTGGGCATTACGGATCTCCACGCACCAACTTGAGGGAGAGGATTAGAGATTTTTGAATTTAATCTCATTTTGAATTTAAATCTGTCATTCATTACAACACATCTTAGCCAACCGTTACAACTTGCTTCATGGATTGGTTACAAATTAAAATCATGCCAACTCGACGATCAATTACAATTTATCTCATGGAATGATTACAACTTACTTCATGGAGAGGTTACAACTATTTCAAATTCAAATCCCCGACTAGATGATCAATTACAACTCATCTCATGGAGCACTTAGTGCTATTTCAAATTCAAATTATTTTTATCTATTATATATACATACATGATTATAAATATTCATAACACATAAAAATCAAATTTAAATTTCACCATTTTAGAGGAGTATCTTTCTTCTATTGCCGAGTATGTTGCTCTATTACTTTGCTTGTTGTCATTACCCTTTCTATAGATTTCAATCACTGGTGCCACTGTTAGAGAAAGAAGAAAGAGGAGTACCTTTCTATTGTTACCCTGTCATTCTAATTGATTCCATTATAGTCACTGTATCACGTGTTTATCATAGTTACCAATAAGCCGAGCTTTATTAAGGTGGGTGATGGTCTCTCTAACAAAAACTTTGGGGGAAAACGAGGAAAGTGCAAAAACCATAAATAACTTCTAAAGACCATTGAATTGAATTCTAAGATTTTGTCCCATGGTTTTAGCACATTTTTTTTCTAAAAATTCCATTTCCAGCCCAACAAAGCATTACCCAAACGATGAAAATGGAAAATGAGGACAAAAATAACTACCTTTCCTGTGACCTATAAATAAAGAAATTAAAATAATGGTATTTTGTCTTTTTCTTATTTTCTTCTTCCTCCATCTAACCCCAAAATCGAAATGTCCCACCCCTCTCTCTTTCTCTAACTTGGTGCTGGTTTGACTTTTTTTTCCTTTTTTGATGGCAACCTTGGATAATTGAACCAAATGGGCTGTAAACACAAATTTCGTGAGGAAATCCGCAACACCAAAAATATGTAACAAATTCAATAAATGAATATTTGTAATATATGAATGAAATACAACTCTTTGATTTTACATTTTTTTGCAAAAAGAGTAAACTTCTGATTCTTGTCGATGAAGATCTAAGGGCCTAACGGCGTGTTTCTTGGATTCAGATGTTAATGGTGTTTGATTGCAGAAGAATTGCTTCTTCATAGGGTTTTGCGTTTAATTCGAAAAGGAGAGAAACACCATGAATCTAGTTCTCAGGGCTAGATTTGTGGTGTGTTTCTGAGATGCAAGAAGTCTTCTTTTCTCTAGCAAAGAACTGTGGTTGATGGAAAAACTAAAAATTATGCCTTAAGTTTTCAAGTATTTGGAAAGCTATGGAGATGTTTTAGAGTCTTCTTTTCTCTATAGCTTTTTATTTGAAGTTTTTTTGCAAAAGACCTTTTTTATATGAAATTAGTGTTTTTTTTATAGACTTAGAGTTATAATCTAGCTAAACCCTTGATTGGATGCTTTTAGCCATGTTTGTCTAAAAGAGTAGTTGTACATTTCATGTTAGGATAGAAGGAAAATTTATAGAATTATTTGTATTCTATGAATGACATAACCTTCATTCTTTACCCAAGAGAATTTAGATTTGATTTTATTCAAATTTCTTTCAAGTGGTCTCATGCAGGCCATTTTAGCCTATTAATGGGATGGGACATGTGGGCTTAGTGGTCTTATGGGTTATTATTCAAAACTGGAACCTAGACATGAGACATGTGGGTTTGGTGGTCTTATGGGTTATTGTTTAAAACCGAGACCTAGGCCTAATGGATTTATTTCTTTAATTGGACATGATTTATTGGCATAGGCCATGTGTGGATTTAAGGCCTTTTATATGGATTTGTGTGGGTATAAACCCTTATTTGCAATTTATGCAAATTCAGGTGTCTACATGGACATGACATGATTTTGAAATGAAATCATCTACAACTTTGAATTACCAGACAGTCCAAACGGGCCTATCACAACGCAAAAGTGCTAATAATTTGACACCCTCAAGATTTAAATATAAAATTTTAGTCAAATCACAAATACTTTTGGGACTGTTTGGACTGTAAAAAGATTTAAAGCTGTAGACAATTTTCTCAGCATGAGTTTTACATCAAAATAAATGTTCTGTCCATGATTTAGTGTCCAAGATGCTGTCCACAACACCAGGGGTCTTCACATGAAATAAATTTTAAATTTCCATCCATTTTATTCCATATGACACCCCCTTGGTGTTGTGGCACCAAATCCACATTTGCTCCCTTTTAACATTTGACAATTGTGTTGGGAACCCCACTAGAGCCAGAAAAGATTATATAGGGAAATCTGTTTTTCTTGATGTATTAGGATGGCATTAGGGGGTGGACACATCAGTGCTGAAAAGTGATAAGCACCCCCCAAAAAGTGAATCATTTTTAGGTACTGATACTCAGCCCCCTGATGTCATCCTAATACATTAGGAAAAGCAAATTTCCGTACCTAATCCCAGCCCCATGAAATGTTAAGGGGCAACATAACTAAGACGAAAATTTCATCCTTCACAAGTGCATTGAGAGAGAGAGAGAGAGAGATTTATTACTTGCACAACTATTAACCTACTAGGAGCCTTTTATCTGTTCATGTGTTGAATTTCAGTTAATAGGTAGGATGAAATTATCCATCCGGCCAGGTGACCACCCATTCTGACCTATTATAGGCTTTGAAAAATATACAAGGTTTCAAAATTAATTACACACTACTCCCATTGACTAAAATTTTGGAAAATAACAACTAACAAGAAAACTTTCATACAGATTTACAAAACTTACAGAGCTCAAAACAGATGCATTCCCCTGTGGTTTTTCCATTCCAATGTCAATTGTAGTTCCAAGGGTGTATTCATCACCAAAACAATCTAAGAACAAAATATGTTTTAAAAGTTCATCACAATTAGCATCATGAACCCATTGCTTCATCTCAGTAATGGCTTATCATCTTCTCTAGACTGACAAAAGTTCAAGTGGTTTGCTCTTCAACCGAGAAATGCTTCGAGTCCTTTCTCTAAACCCACTATAAAAAAAATGACTAGAGTCCTTTCTCATAGATATGTCATACATCAGTCACATCCCATATGAATCCATCTTTGCTTTAAGAATTCCATTGTGGCTTAGCCTCTGCAATGTCCTACACAACAAAACTTTCAAGTAGGAGTCCATATGTAATATGACATATCTATGAAAACAGGAATAATAAATCAGAAGACAGTCTGAATGAGTCACAGAAGCAGGTGTGGTGTACATGAAGGGCGTCAGACCATTCCAAATAAAGTATAACAGGAAATGAAGTATAAGATGCTAGCTAAGCAAATTCAAAAAAAGATCATCTCCACTTAAGCTTCCTCCTTGAATTGTACTAAGAAGAGCTATTAGCTCTTAGTAAATGAGTGGATTTCTATGAAAAGAATGCCATAATAGCATCTTCCCCAGCCCCCAACCGAAAAAAAAAATGAGCCATCAAACAAGACACTATTCTGTTAAATCAAGAAAGGTGACACGATGTGGACATATATCACAGAATTCTGGTAAACTTAAAGTTTTAGACTTCAGAGCAGACTACATTCCAATCACTCAGACATCTCCAAGTAATGAATTACTAAAGCGTAAGGTAGGAAAGTACGAAACTCTAAGACATAGGAACTGTGAGTTAATATGCGGCTTGTTAATTAATTGGGCACAGAGAGTCAAATGAGTAAAGGGACCTGTGCAGATTTGAACTAAAAGAAACATTAAATGACATCCAAGTTGATATAGAAGCTGAATGCTATGTTCTATAACCAATTATAGAAGTAAGAATACAGAATCCAGAAAAGATGCATAGTAAAATGGTTATTGGCCCTACAATTCATGAGATTTATCATTTATGGTTATTAAGTGAACAATCTAAATTGCAAAAAGATGTTAAAATCTACTAGTGGATTGTACAGAGGTTCTTACATGGAAAAAACAAGTCAATCAAATGTATGTGGTGTGTTAAACTTGTTGCAATTTGTTAGTGGCATAGGATGGCTAGAAATTTGTTCCTTTTAGTGGAACAGTATTTAGTGCATAAAGGGGTTTGGAACTAGTGTAAAAGGTCAAAAGTTTTAAATATTTTGAAATACCTAGGGTCTAAGGTTGTGAGAAGGGTATAACATTAAATGGCATAACTAATGCTGGGTTTAAGTGTTGATTGAGTATTCTGTGTAGCAATTAACCTGGGGGAACCAGAGTAAAAGATCTAAATGTTTGGGATTTTTTGGAGTTAGCTAGGGTTTCAGGCTGTAGGCAGGGTTAGCATTTGATGATGGTAATGTAGGGTTTTGTAGTTAGGGTGTTCGGCATAGCAGATTTATAAGGTGAAAAGTGGTGTTTACACTGGTTGGAGCAATTGACTGTAGTCAGGGAGACTAAAAGCAAAGGAATCATGACACTGGCAATGACTAGCATTTGGTGATGGTAATGTAGGGTTTTGTAGTTGGGGTTCTCTTCATAGCATATTTATAAGGTGAAAAGTGGTGTCTATACTGGTTGGAGCAACTGACTGTAGTTAAGGCGACTAAAAGCGAAGAAATCATGACACCAGCAATGACTTAATTAACAAATAAAGAAAGTAGTAAAAGAAGTGAACTACTCTATCTTGATGAAGATTCTAGAGTCATGCAATCAAAAGAGATTTCACACCTCCATGCACCAGCAAAAGCTTCAAGTTAACCCTACTCAACTCACTTGAAATAAGGGTCGTAAGGGGGTACATATATAGCAGCATGGACTACTCCCAATCTACTTACAACTCAAAGTTGCTGAAAAGGAAAAATAAAATAAAATCTTGTGACTGAATCTTAACACTACTCAAACTCCAAGCCCAAATCACATTAAACTACTTGTATTACAATTAAGACTTGAAACAAAACTTTCCTAAACCAATACAACTAAAGTTACTTTGAGGAAAAGAAACTTATTCTTCTGCTGCTTTGCAATGCAAAGAGACTTTTGAGAAAAAGATGATATAGGACTAAACTAGTAATTTTCCATAAATGTGCGCCTTATCACATTTTTCCATTATTCACTAAATTATGCATGGATTGCATAATGTCAGTCACAAAACTCACAATGGAAAGCTATATCAAGAAGAAGAAAAAATATATATATTTATGAGTACTAAAACTAATGTATTTGAACACTTTCTAAAACAAAAAATTGGCCTAAAATATTGTTGCACTGCATTAGTGACTCTCTTGCCATGGCTAATAAGTGGTTATTATTGCCTAGATATAAAACATGAAGATAAGTGGAGTAGAAAAGCCTCACTATCCTATGCATCAAACATACATAATCTTCCAAGCT
>JAOXJP010095193.1:0-14558 GCA_025762735.1 Platanus orientalis | reverse complement strand
CACTATAAATGATAAGGAGATAGCTGCATAACGATGCTAGCAGGCAAGATTGGAGAGTTAGAAGATTGAATATATACTATGAGAATGAGGCATTACTTTATTTTATTTCAGTTTAGTATTTTATTTTAGTTTATTTGAAAAGAATGTAATAAGTTAGTAGTTTTTGGTTTAGGCTTGATATTTGATTTTTTGATGATGGTTTAACTTATGTCGGACTATTAGTTTATGTGAATGGGAACGCCAAGACATGATTATGGATTATTTTCAGGTTTATGGAGTTATGAAAATTTTATTACAAGCTGATTATGGGATATGTATGGTTATGATTTATGATATGTAATTCTATTGCATATGAATGAAAAGAATGAGCGAAAAATTTATATAGAGTTTACATATTAAGAATAAATGTTTAACGTCATGTGCCGAAATTCATGGTCGTGTGGATTTTGGGGTGCGATAGCATGAGAGGGTCTATGGTGCCCCCTGGACCTTAGAGGGACTATCTTGAGCCCAATTGCAGCCTTTCCAAGGCATTTTATGGCTTCAACAATGTGGCTAAATTGATCCCAGATCGAGCAAGGGGGTGCCAACTCGAGCCATCACTTATTGGATAGAAACAACAATTCTCTGGTCTCGGTGTCTGAGTAAAAATTGCTCAAACTATTGGTTTTAGCTCGAGCCACCTGACACATGCTCGATCTTGGATCGAGCTAGCTTACACAGGATTAAGCCACAGTGCCCAGTTCGAGCCGACGGGAACCAAAATTCAAAAATTGATTCCAAATTGAAGACTATGCCTATTTTCCCATTGGGGATTGTTCCAAATTGATGGATGAAACTTATCCACATCCAATATAAAAAGGGATGAGCTCTAAAGAGCTCTTTAATAGTTCTTACAAAAAGTATGAAAAAATCTTGAGAGACTCCACTCCTCACTCTTATGATTCAACTCTTGTCTCTCCTATGAGCATAAACTAGAAAAATCATATCCTAAGACCATTCTCTCTTCTTCTCTACCCTTGTTAAGGAAAATCTATAAAGATGAAGACTTCAAGGAACCTTGTGGGAAAGCTAAGGCACACTTGCTCAAGAAGGAGAAATCCATCCGTGAAAGCTCTACAAACTTGAAGAGCCCCCTAAAAGCTTTGGGGATTACCAATCACTTCAAGTTCAACAAGGAGCAACCCAACTCATGTGAAAAGAAAAACCAATCTTTAAAGAGGTAACACTTACTTTAGTATTTTCATTTGAATACTTGAGACTTTAGTACTTCCACTGGAGACACCAGAATTGTAGACCACTCCCGTCGAAGACATTGAGTGTTGGTAGCTTGCTAAGAAAATAGTAGGTTTTGTAATTTTAACCTTGATTGTATTCTCTCAATCTTAATAAAACTATAGTAGCTCGGTATTGAGCTTTGACAATGTATGTAGGCCATTGCATCAAACCACTATATAATCTTATGTTGTGGATTTTTTGTGTGATTGTTTGTCTCTATGCATTCATAGTCATATCTACTCTTGTACATCATCTATTTGATAAAATTTCTAAGTAGACACATTGGTAGCACACGCACGCTAATTTTAATTTAAAATGACTAAAATTGAATTAAAATCAATCCTAACAATCAAAAAGGCCTAAACAAATTTAGAAATCCTATTCACCCCTTCTATGATAAACCTACACGGTATTTCAATTGGTATAAGAACCTAGGTTACTCACATACGGCTTAACAACCTGAGTTAGATCCTAGAAAAAATCTTAGAACAACATAAGATGGCTCAGGAGGACACCGGTGGTATGTGTATTAGCACTCCTCCATTTTTCAATGAAAATGACTATAAGAACTGAAAATATTGCATGGAGATTTTCCTAAATGTGTTTGACCATAGGGTTTGATAAGAAATTATAGATGGCTATACACTTCCTGACAAACCATGTAGCGAGTGAACCACGGCCGAGGCGGATGCTCATAAGTTTAACTTTAAAGCCCTAAATGCTATAGTTAATGGTTTATCCCAGATGAGTTCAAGAGGATAGCTCATCTAAATATAGTCAAAAAAACATGGAAGCTTCTCTCGGTCACTCATGAGGGAACGAGTGCCGTTAAAATGTCGAAGCTTCAAATGTACACTGCACTACTTGAAACACTTAGGATAGAGGAAGATGAGGAAGTCTCCTAATTTCATGCCAAGTTGTCCAAATTTGTAAATATTATGAGAAGTCTAAGGGAGGATATCCTGAAGTTAAAAGTAGTCTGAAAAGTGCTTAGGTCACTCCCTAAAAGGTTTTGACCTAAAGTGTCTGCGATTGGAGAGAGCAAAGACCTTGAAACTATCAAATTAGAAGAATTGATAGGCTCCCTTCAAACATTCAAGTCTGACATTAAGGTTACTACCAAGAAGAAGGGCATAACCCTCAAGGTAGAGGAACCTTCTAGATCCACGAAGGATTTAGATGATGACTTAGCCTTAGTGGCTAAGAAGTTTAAAAAGTTCTTTAGGAGGAATGCAAGGGATTACTCTAAGAACAAACAAGTGAGAAAATCATTCATTAACTATTTGAAGAAGAACAATTTCTCCAAAGAACCTCCCTTTTTTTATCAATGCAAAGGGAGAAGATACATTGCTAAGGATTATGACAATAAGAAAAACAAGTTCAAGCCAAAGGGCAAAGCCATGATTGTAACTTAGGATGATGATTCTGAAGAGTTGGAGAATGAATCTCAAAGTAGTGAGGGAGGGGTCTCATAAAAGATCAAAGCCTTTATGGATTTCAACACTCCTAGGAGTTCACTTTTGGATACTAGTGACTCTAGAAGTGAGGATGAAGGAGATGATGGAGAAGAAGAGATGATCTATGATGCATAAGATGCCTTCGATGATCTCTTCATTCAAAGTGTTGAGTTGGGGAATAAGAACAAACAACTCAAGAGGGAAATCAAGGAATTGACTGAAAAATCAAAATTCTTAGAAGACACCATCTCTATCCTACAACAAGAGTTTTCTACGGAAAGTGAAAAAAAAAATTTCCAAAGAAAACTACTTGCTCCTATGTGCAAAGGAGGAAATGATACTAAAAATAGTATAACCAAAAAAGAAACTTTGTGAAGCCAAAGTTTTTCTAGGTTTAGAAAAGAATAATAGGAAAAATGATAAGAAAAGACTTATTGAAGACAATATAAAATTATTCAACAAGGTTCTTGAACTTGAGGAGAAGCTTAAAAATGTAGAAAAAGAAAATGACGAGACCAATAGTGATGAATCACTCATCTAAGAGTTGGAAGACCAAGTCAAGACCTTGAACAAGAGAAACAAAGCTCTAAACATGATTTGTACACAACTCACAAGAAATTTTCTTGAGTACCTCAAGAAAATCAAGGAGCTTGAGGAAGACAAGAGAAAGTCTATTTCCATGCTTGCATAAGAAAATGATAAATTTGAGAAGATGCTTGCAATGGGCAAGGATCATGGAGACATGACAGGACTTTGATACAATTCCAAAGTCAATGCCTCACCTTTCACTCAAAGACTTAAGAATTCCTTTGTGAGAGCCAAGGGGAAGGATCAAACATCTCCACATACCCCCTACAAAGGTAAGGAGAAAGTAAACCTCTAAAGACCATATCAAAGGTCAAGGAAGAGTGAGTGAAACCAAAACACCTCACTCAAAGGGAAGGCTCCCATGAGTGAAGGTAGAACTTGGGAGATTCTGAAGCAATCCCAACCTCGATCCTTTGCACAAGTGATTAGGGGTAAACCTTAAGCCAATCAAGCATCATCCTCTAGAGGATTTCAAGGAAATGCTTCTACATCTAGAGGATTCTAAAGGAATACCTCTACTTCTAGAATGACCACAGGGAAACATAGAAGAATCCAACAACCTTCTTATGGTCAACCTCCTAGAATGAAACAAACACAATTCTATGCTCCTAGAAGGCCACAATTCTATTGTTACAGTTGTGTCTTGGAATGACATGTAAAGGTGGATTGTATAAAGAGGACCAATGACATTAAATCCCAACGATTTCAATCTTTAAGAAAAATCCAAAATGACAAAAATGACAATAAGAATTTTTTTTTAAAAAAAGTTAAAAATAGAAACCTTCAAAGAAAGAAGGGCATAGCCCAACATCCAAATGCTAGAAAGAAAATTTCTAAACCAACTTTGGTTAAGAAGAAATGGGTAAGGAATGATAAACTAAAATGTTTAGTTATCCACACAGCCTTAAGAACCAGAAGCTCATCAAGATGGTATCTTGATTCTGGGTGCTCAAGGCACATGACTGGTAAAAGGGAACTATTTGTCCAACTTGAGGCAGATCGAGGTGGATGTGTCACATTTGGTGATGGAAACACTGCCAAAATCCTTGGTGTAGGAACTGTAGTTGCCCCCGGTATTCCTCCACTCACCGAAGCTCTTTATATGCAAGGTCTAAAGCACAATTTGGTTAGCATAAAACAAATATGTGACAAGGGTTATGCAATCCAATTTGAAAAAGATGGTTGTATAATCAAGGATCATGAAGGAGGTAAGATCCTAGCTAAGGGAATGATGATAAGTGACAATTGTTATGTCATAGAACCCTACAAACAAGAAGTGGGTACTTGTCTCAAATCACAAAAAGATGAGACCAATCTTTGGCATCAAAGATTAGGTCACCCCAACTTTAGGGATACAACTAGGCTTAGCAAAAAGAAAATAGTGAAAGACTGGCCTAAGCCAAATAAAATTGACAACCCATTGTGTAAAGATTGTCAAATGAGAAAACAAATTAAAGTCTCACATAAGAAGACTACTCAAATAGGGACATCTAGATCTCTGGATCTTCTCTATATGGACTTACCCAGTTCTACTAGAACAGAGAGTTAAGGAGGTAAAAAATATTTCATGGTAGTGGTTAATGATTTCTCACATTTCACTTTGGTAACATTCCTAATAGAGAAATCCAAGGTTTTCAATGAATTCTTAAACATTTGTAAGAGAATTTAAGTTGAAAGGGAATTAACCATCAAATGCATATGGAACAACCATAGAAGAGAATCTGAGAATCACAAATTCTCGGATTGATGTGATGAGATGGGAGTCAAGCATGAATATTCACCCTTTAAAACTCCTCAACAAAATAGAGTGGTTGAAAGAAAGAATAGAACTCTACTTGATATGGCTACCTCAATGCTTACAAGCAAATACTTAACCAAAATATTTTTGGTTAAGACAATTAGCACTGCATGCTATGTCTCCAATCGTGTTTACCATAAACCAGGAACAGACAAAATAGCCTATGAGTTGTGGAGTGAGAAAAAGCTAACTATTAAATACTTTAAACTAATTGGTAGCACATGTTATATCCTTAAGGATAGAGAACATCTTGAGAAATTCGACAAGAAAAGTGATGAGGCCATTTTCCTATGATATTCCACCACAAGTAAAGCCTACCGAGTCTACAATAAAAGGACTCTCACAATGGAAGAGTCACTCCTTATAGCGGTAGATGATCTTGGGTCAACACAAGAATAAATAGATCTACCTGTTGTGTTCTCAGATCAAGAGGGAGAAACCTCATCTTCAAATGAGATTGAAGGTTCTTAACAAAGCCAAGAGGAGCTCACATCTTAACCAAGCTCCGATGATGAAGTTAAAGAAATACAATCTCATCTTAAAGAGAAAAGGCTCACCAAAGGATTATCTCAAAGCGACATTCTTGGTGACCCAAACACTAAAGTGAAGAGAAGATAAGATGACAAATAGAAAATATTTTAATTCATTTTTGCTTCACCTCCAATATAGATCCCAAGAAAGTTAAAGAGGCTCTAAATGATCCTGATTAGATCAATGCCATGCAAGAGGAGCTTAATCAATTTAAAAGAAACGATGTATGGTTCCTAACTGAGAGACCTTCAGACAAGAACATCATTGAAACTAAATGGATATTTAAAAACAAGCATAACGAACATGACACATTAATAAGAAATAAGGCTAGAGTTGTAACCAAGGGGTGTGCCCAAATAGAGAGCATAGACTTTGAGGAGACATTTTCTCCTGTGGCTAGACTTGAGTTTATCTAAATCTTATTGTCCATTGCTTGCCATTTGAAGTTCAAATTATATCAAATGGGAGTAAAAAATGTCTTATTAAATGGAGTACTTCAAGAAGAAGTATATGTAGAGCAGCTTGAGGGATTCAAAGATCCTCACATGCCAAACTACATATATAGGTTAAAGAAGGCATTGTATGGGCTAAAACAAGCCCCAAGAGCCTAGTATGACAGACTAACTAGGTTCTTGATAAATCATCACCTTGTGAGGAGGAGTGCTAACAAAACACTTTTCATCAAGAAAAAAGATGGTAACATACTCATCGCTCAAATTTATGTGGATGACATCATTTTTGGGTCTACTTGTGAGGAGTTATCTCATGTGTTTGCTCATATGATGAATTCTCAATTTGAAATGAGTATGGAGGAAGAATTATGATTCTTCCTAGGACTACAAATTCAGTAAACATTAGATATAATATTTCTAAACCAATCCAAGTTTGCCAAGGATTTGGTGTCAAAGTTTAGACTTTTTGATTCCAAACCTGCTTATACTCCAATTAGTAAAAGTGAGAAAATCACTAAGGATCCTGACAAAGTCAATGTTGATCCTACCTACTACAGGAGTATCATAAGGAGTCTATTATATTTGATAGTGAGTAGACTTGGCATTGTCTTTAGTGTAGGTATTTGTGCGAGATATGAGGCAACACCAAAGGAATCACATCTGAAAGCGGTCAAGAGAGTTATATGACATGTTCATGGGACAGTTAATTTTGGCCTTTGGTATACCTTTGATACCACTCAAGTACTAGCTGGATTTTTACACGTTGACTGGACAGACAATGTTGATGATCATAATAACACAAGTGGTGGATGCTTTTATGTAGGCAATTGTCTTGTCTCATCGCAAGCAAAATTCCATATCCTTATTGACTGCCAAGGCGAGTACATTACCTCAAGAAGAGGATGCACGCAACTGTTGTAGATGAAACAGATGCTTATAGATTATGAGTTGTCTTAAACTACGATAAATCTATTAATTGACAACTCAAGTGCGATCTAAATTTCCAAAAATCTAGTGCAACACACTAGAATTAAGTATATTGATATTCGTCATCATTTCATTCATGACTTGGTGGAAGAGAAGATGATATCCCTAGAGTATGTATCAACTAAAAATCAACTGGTTGAAATTCTCACAAAAGTACTAGACTAAAAAAGATTCAAATATCTTTGAGGCTCTATAAGGATGTGTGCAATGCGTTGACACATTCATGGAACACCCTTGAACACATAAAACCTGTTTAATAAATATATTAAGGGTTAATTCTAGGTCAAACATGCCAAAAATGGAATTTCACCACTTTTCTATGAAAGACTCAATCCCAGATCGATCTGAGACTTAGCGGATCGAGCCGTTAGGTTAGTGCCAACAGGAAATGAAGTGGCACTTCGTTTAAAAGGGGAATTTGGCCCCCAGATCAATCTTAGCTTAAGTTAAGATCAATCCTGCATATTTTTCTCTCCCTCCACTTCTTCTTTTTGAAATTTTTGCAAACAAACACTCATGTAGAAGCTCAATGTGGACAAGGGCAAGGCACCCATGCAAGAGAAAGAGCAAGTGAACTGGTCTTGGCCTCAAGAACCCATAAACAACGAAGCATTGAGGAACGAGAAAGCCTACCAAAGCTACCAACAAGTGTTCTCAAAGCATAGGATTTTTATGGAGCGGTTTTTCAACCAAACTACACTCTATGAGTTCGCTTTGGGCACAAGCATTCCCAATGATGGGTGGAAGCAAATCACCCTAGTCAAGGGCATGGTGCAACAAGAGGCCATTCGCTTCTTCTATGCTAATATTCACTCCACCAATTGTGCCAAGCTCTCCTTCAAGATCGAAGTTTATGGGGTCCATATGCTCATCAACTCCAATTGGATCTCATAGCTTCTTGGGATTGATCACCTCCAGAGTGAACCTATTCCATTCTCTACCATAGGGATTGACAAAGCTCACATCTCAACATTGGTTGAGCGGGAGGGGTGTACTTTGTTCAACAAGCTCTTCATGAATGAGTGTGAGCTATTGCCAAGATTTTTGAACATTATTTTGTTCACAACCTCCTTCCTACCACTCACAAGATGGACATGTCTTAAAACATGGTCCATCTTATTTCTAGTATGATGGATGGGAAGTAGATTGACGTACTGACTATTATGTGCTATGCCATTCTTCAGGCTGCATTTGATGGCACCATGACTCGACGTCTTCCTTACGGGGTGATGCTCACCCAACTGCTGAAGTAGTGCAAAGTCACTTTCCCCCACGACGCCATTGTGCTTCCCTAAGGGATGGAAATTGACGATGGCACCATTCATCATATGTTAAAGGAAGCAGCGGCAAAGAAGAAGCAACCGCAACACCCAGCTCAACACAAGGCTGGTCGTTCTTACCAGGAAACTCAGACTACTAAGAAGCAGCCCAGACTATCCTAGTGTCTGGGTCCATAAAGATTCCTCCAGCTGTAGAAGCTCCCCCCCAGTAGCTCCATCTACTTTTGTGCCTCTAGCTCCAACTCTAGCTTCCTCACTGAGCCTTCCACTGGCACTCTCAGCCTTGATCCATAACATTCATGAGGATCTTGAGTGTATGTTTCGGTGCTTTGAGCGCCTTGGTCAGAAGGTCAAGAGCATGGACCAACGTTTAGTCCATATTGAGGGGCTTGTTGATCCCTCGCGTGCACATGCTCCTCACACCATTCTAGATTCTTAAACAGTGATGAAGAGGAGGATATGATTGATGAGGATGCCTAGGGATCCTCTAGTGAGATGTATTTTGCTATTTCTATTGTACTTCACTCAAATCCCTATGTAATTTTTGTTAATCAATAGAAATATTTTTTTATGTGTCTATTTATCTCCCTTTACCTGTGCATCTGTCCATTTTCCTTTGTTTTCCATGACAAAAAGGGAAGAAAGAGCCCTAAGGTTGAATTGGGCTTCACACTTAGGGGGAGTAAAGCACACTTAGGGGGAGAAATTCATTTTGAGTAATTGATCAATCATTTAAAATTTTAATGTCATTAGTCAAAAGTAAAGTATAAAAGTGAACTAAGTAAGTTACAAATGGTTAAATGGTGCCCAGTTCATTCATTCACTACTTACTAGCATGTATGTTCACTTGTTATAGCTGCTCTTCACCTCATTGGCATTTTAGCATTCATCATGATCATATCACATCATATGTCTGCTTGTGTGTGCATTTTACTCTCTTATTTGACTAGACTAATCTTGGTTTGAGAAAGGTATATATTTGTCAAATGAGTTTTAGGAACATCAAGCTAAGCATACTTCCAAAGAAAGAGAAAAACAATGCAAAACCCAAGCATATATCAAGGGGGAGTGTCAGAGCCTGTGTAAATGAGATATATGGCTATATTTGGGTTATGTTGTCTATGTGATCATTTTTTACTCACAGTATACTCCTTTCATGTATTTTAAGTTTTGTCATGGAATTCCCAAAAGGGGTGATTGTAAATGTAAATGTTGTAAAATTCCATGATATTTAAAATGCATTTTATAGACAAGGACATGTGTGGAGTCATGTTAGAGTCTATAAGGGTCTTGGGTCCAAGCTACATAAAGTTCACATCCAATGGCCAAGAAGTCTCCAAGAGATCACGTCGGGAACATGCGAAGCATTAGTACTCATAAAGGTTAAAAAAAGGTAATGCAACAAGGCTTAAAATGAACCAATGATCCCAAAGGGGCATGAGAGGGTCTATGGACCTCCCTGGACCTTAAAGGGACAATCTCGAGCCATCTACAACATTTCCAAGGCATTTTGAGACTTCAATAGTGTGGCCAGGTCGAGGCAGGGAGTGCCAACTAGAGCCTTCACTTACTGGATCAATCCCAAATCAAACCAACAATTTTTTTGTCTCGATGTTGGTTTTGGCTCGAGCCACCTAACACAAGCTCGATCCCAGATCGAGCCACAATGCCTAATTTGAGCCGACGGGAACCAAAATTCAAAATTTGATTTCAAATCAAAGGTTATGCCTATTTTCCCATTGGGGGTTGTTCCAAATCGATGGATGAGACTTATTCTCGTCTAATATAAAAAATGGATGAGCTCTAAAAAGCTTTTTAATGATTCTTGCAAAAAGTTTGGAAAATTCTTGAGAGACTCCACTCCTCACTCTTGTGATTTAATATTGTCTCTCTTATGAGCATAGACTAGGAAAATCATAGCTCAAAACCATTCTCTCTTCCACTCTACCCTTGTTAAGGAAAATCTAGAAAGCGGAAGACATCAAGGGTTGTCCATTGTGAAACCCTAGTGAAGAACCTTGTGGAGAAGCTAAAGCACACTTGTTCAAGAAGGAACAACCCGTCGGTGAAAGCTCTACAAGCTTAAAGAGTCCACTAGAAGATTGAGGGATTATCAATCACTTCAAGCTCAACAAGGAGCAACCCAACTTATGTGAAAAGCAAAACCAAACTTCAAAGAGGTAACACTCGCTTTAATATTTTCATTTAAATACTTGAGACGTTAGTACTTCTGCCGGAGACATCGCAAGTGTAGACCACTCCCGCCAAAGACACTGGAAGTATAAACCACACTCGTCGGAGACACCGGGTGTTGGTAGCTTTCTAGGAAAGTAGTAGTTTTTGTAATTTTAACCTTGATTGTATTCTCTCAATCTTAATAAAATTATAGTAGCTCGGTAGTGATCTTTGACAATGGACATAGGCCGTTGTGCCGAACCACTATAAATCTTGTGTTGTGGATTGTTTTTGTGATTATTTGTTTCTTTGCATTCATAGTCATATCTACTCTTACACATCATCTATTTGAGAAAATTCTTAAGTAGACACATTGCTAGCATACACACACACACACACATACTAACTTTAATTCAAAAAGACTAAAATTGAATTAAAATCAATCCTAACAATCAAAAAAGGCTAAACAAATTTATAAATCCTATTCATCCCCCCTCTAGGATAAACCTACACGGTATTTCAGAGGTAGTGGAACTCAAGCAGACATATGAATGTATTAAAAAGTGCCTATTTTGAACGTGATTGATTAAGAACACTCTATGGAATAATCATTATCAATATTTGAATGAATATGTTTTACACATTTGTCAAATTATCCTTGAACATTGAGAGATTTATATGTTCTCATGTATAATATATGTGGCTTTGATGTTATCGAGTAGTGACTCTTTATCAAGAGCTATATTCAAGTATGTTGAATTTCCTATAATAATAATATGTGAGACATATGCATAATCAACATGAAAGAGACCATAATAAGAGAGATTATATGCCAGATTATTTCTCAAATGCATTGGACTCCATATCATTAGGTGGTATTTGATAATTTACTTTATTAAATTTGTTAGTAAAGTTATTAAATATGTAGTTTTTGTTTAAATATGTTAAGAAGATATTTTTTTTGAGAGTCAAATCAGAAAAAACAATCATGAATAATGGTATAGATAAGCTAGGAAAGTGAAAAGGATAATATAGTCAATCCTAATAGCTTATATGGAATATAACTCGATGGTTTTAAAGTAGAAATATAAAAGGGCTCACTTCCAAATGCTCTATTATTTAGACACATAATTAAAATATGTTTATGAACATTCTTCCAATTAGTGGAAATTTGTAATGGTTTCTGGTTAACTAGGAAATTAATATAATGTAGTTGGAAAGTCTTTCCAAGTACAAGTTATATGCAATTTAAAAATGATTAATGACTACATAAGGTATTTTCAACAAGATCCTACCCCAATGCTCACAATTTAAGGTTTTCAAAAATTAGTAAAGGGATAGGTTCCCTTGGACATGTCTCATAAGAAAAAACCATCAGCTCCCTCACATGTGAACACTAAAGAAAAGAGAAGAGAGCATGCATAAATTAACAAGTGTTGGGACATTTTCAACTGCGATAATGAGAAATAGTGATTTATTATTTTTTGCCATAATTATTCATGAATTTTTATGGTATGATTTATGGTTAATGAATGAAAAGTTTTAATTCTACAAATCAAATTATGAGATTTTAATCTAGTGCAGCCTCTAAAGTGGTCATAGGTTGAATTCTTGTGGCACTCAATTGTGTAACCCATCACATGTCAAATATTTTCTCCTAGTAACACTAGCCATTAAATGAAAATCGCTAGTAAAATGTCATTATACAATGGTTTTGTGTTAAAATTACAGGTGAAGTAAAAAAACAAATGGGGCCCTTGACCCAACTATGTTGACACGTAAAGTATTATGGGACACCTACTTTGTTCTACGTGACTCACCTTGCAATTTTTCTTTTGTGTTGCCATTTTTTCCCCTCAATTTGGATCTTTGAAGTGTGATTTTTGTTAATCTAAGTTATTAAGATATGATTTGGTTGAATTGAGTTGGATTAAGGTCATTCTTATAGGGGAATCAATAACTTTTGTTCAATTGTGCTAGTTTTATTTATTTTCTTTTGCAATGAGATTTTAACCATCATCAATGGATTTCTCTTACATATGGTTATAGTATTTTTTTTTTAATTTTTAGGGATGTTTATAATGAAATTTTAAGTTATATATTTGCAATATTCGAAATCATCATGTAGCTTCAAATGATTTAGTAAAAATGATGCAATTGATGTGTTAATCACAAAATAGATAATCATAGTACACACACAATCGACCATAATTATATTAACATTAAAATAGTAACACAATCAATGATGACAACAATGACATAAAAAGGATAATAATAATAAGAATAATAAGATGGAGAAGAAGGGTTAAGCAAACCTCTTTTTTCGCCTTTTCTTTTTGTTGTAGTTACAATGACATTGACATAAAAGAAGAAGAAGAAGAGTTATACGAACCTCTTTTTTGTGCCCTTTTCTCTTTGTTTGACTTTTTGATAAGTTGGGATCAAACACGAGACCTCAATATCACCACACAAAGCATGGAGTAAGTGATCTTCAACATCACGACCATTTTGAATATTTTCATTTGCTAAAGATTTTTTTTCCCAATAAAGGTGATTGAAAAAAGGCATGACCAAGACGATGTCATAGACAAAGAGTACCCTACTAATCCAAAATCAACGCCACATAAATTGAAGAATGATAAGTTGCACAGATTCAAAATGCCTTTCAAATTCACGTTAGGCTCGCGTCCATGAAGTAGGAAAGTAAGTCTTTTATAGACAACACATATTATGAACATTGTAATATTTAATTTAATGCAAACTATTATATCCTTTATTTTTAGAAAAAACTTAAATTTGAAATCTATGAAAATTTTTGGTTGCTATATTTTGAGTTGTCATATATTATGGTTTTAAATTTGATATCCTACCAACCCAAGTGATGAACTGTAATACTTTTAGAAAAGATAAATGTAAATTTGAAATCTATGAAAAATGTTGGTTGTTATATTTTGAGTAATCATATATTATGGTTTTAAATTTGATATCCTACCAACCTAATTGATGAACTGTAAAAGGGTAGGTAAAGGATTATAAATAAATGAGGGGAAAGGCAGTTTTCATGGTGAGTCACCTAATAGAAAAATCTAGGTGACCTAAGAACCTTCCTTGTGGCTTCTTAGTTGGCAGCTCATAAGGGCTCCATGTTGCCCACATCTGAAATTCCAAAGAACCAATATTCGAATGATCCTAAAGGGGGGGTGAATAGGATCAAGTCAATTCTTTTTTAACTGATTTAACTTTTTAAAACAACTTTACTTTTCTTTAAGTTCTTTAAGGGTTTTAACTTAGTTTCTCACTGTGAACCTATCATAGACCATGAGGCTTTGTCATACACTATAGTGTTACCTATAGTTGGGTGGGAGCAAAGCTGATATATCCCCTAGAGTTACTTTTACTTAATATTTTACTTTAATTATTTAGAGTCACTTTGCATGCTTAGATGGGAATTTGCATACACAAAAGTATATAAATGAGACAATACAAAGATGCAAACAACTAAACAATGAACTCTAGATTTATAATGGTTTGGCATTTTGGGGCCTACATCCACTTTCAAATTAGGTCACTCTCGAGCCTCTTTAATTTTTCATTAATAGTTGTCCTAAACTATTACAGGTAAAATTATCAAACCTGAAATTCACTTACAAGTTCCAGAGAATGCACTCCCTTGTAAGTACGCTTTCAGTGACTCCGATGGACACATTTCAACCAGTAGCTCTGATGGACGATGATCCACAGTTGACTCCGGTAAGTGTTGAACAAATCCACCTCCGATGACTTCGGCGAAGGTTGTGAACTTGGTTAAAGTAGAATAACTTCTTCATTGTATTGTGTTGCTTCTTTGTAGGCCAATTTAACTATAAAACTCACCATTTACGGAGAGATTAGGATTTTACTTTAGGTTTATCTCTCCAAAGCTTTCAAGAGATGTAACTATAGGTTTAGGAGGTTAAAAACAACACTTTTGTATGAGTTTAGCTATATGAGAATGGTACAAGGTAGAATACAA
>JAOXJP010095182.1:0-14558 GCA_025762735.1 Platanus orientalis | reverse complement strand
AGTATTTACAGTGCTGTAATGCAAGGATTAAAGTAAAAATAAAAAAGTGGACAGGGCTATCCTAGTTCTAGAACATTATGACTTTAAGTTGATGTAAGCCCAATGAGACAATTTATACCACTCTAATCAAAGGAGTAGCTGCTGTGGGTATGACAGAAAAGACTGCAAAGCGCTTACCTTTTCACCTGGCAATCTGCTAAACAATAAGCAAGATGAACTTCAAGTTACTGAATTTATTAAGTAGGACTACTATCTCTTAGGTGTATTATGGTGACACTTATGAATTAGAGGTCACAGTTGTCCTATTTGAGTTGTGAATGATTGAGGGGTTCTGTCGTAAGTTTCTAATTTCATTGATTTTGGTGCTAGTTGGAAGTTCTGCAGGTATAGAGATCAACCAGAAATTGTATTTACAAACTGTAAAAAATTTCCTCCTCGTTTTATTTATTTATTTTGATGAATGTGAAAAAATTCCTCCTGCAGTTGAATACTCTCATTATGCTCAAAACATTTAAAAAAAAAATCGCTGGTTTCTTGGTATGAGATGATGCACGCCAGATTTTGTGCACAAAAGACATGCGCAAGGCATGTGCATGGACCAGGGTGCAGACACATCAGCGCCACAAAGTGATAAGCGCCCCCCAAAAAGTGTAAATCACTTTTCGGTGCTAATGCGTCAGCCCCCTGGTCCATGCGCACATCTTTTGTACACACAAAATCTGGGCTCGAGAAGATGATGCGGAACAAAAAAGGGCCTATATCCAGATTTGATGAGTTGATGCAGAGGCATTTTGGGCTTAATATTTTTGCATGGAAAAAAAAATTTATATGGTCAATTTTAGGTTAAGCTATCTAGGTTAGTTTCTTGTCATTCAGTTTAAGGTTGTTTTTATTTATTTTCAAATAGACTACGTTTTATTTAATTTTAAATAAAGTGAAAGAACTATTTCCATCACATTTCTTTAAGCCATATTTTGGAAGATCAAAACTAAGGTTGTTTTTATTTATTTTCAAATAGACTAGGTTTTATTTAATTTTAAATAAAGTGAAAGAACTATTTCCATCACATTTCTTTAGGCCATATTTTGGAAGATCAAAACTTACCTGTTTAGGCTGATTTTGGTAAATGACATAGGGCAAAAGAGTTTTGTTCCATTTCCTAAATAGATAAATTGTAGTAATATATATATAACATAAAAATACATAAAGAAAGAGAAAAATACCAATGGCCTATATATATATATATAACAGAAAAATACATAAAGAAAGAGAAAAATATCAATAGCCTCCTAGGAGTCTCACCTAGGGTTGAAAGCTTCACACCTTCAAGATTCTGTTAGGGGCTTTGTTTTTGTTTCCTTAATAGCTAAACTAAAGTAAAAAAGAAAATAACAGAAAAAAATAGAGAAAGAGAAAATAACAATGGAGTCACACCCATGGCCTCTTAGGAGTCTTACCTAAGGTTGAAAGCTTTACACCTTCAAGATTCTATGTCACTTTGGTATCAGAGTAAAACTTGGGAAAGTTAAGATGCTTGAAATTAGGATTAGATTTGCTTTCCCTTCCGGAAAAGCCATCAAAGTTCGAATTAGTGACAGATATGAAGAAAATATGATTTCTTCCTGTTTTGTTGAGAGGTTTTCATAGGATCTTGTAACTCTAGTATATTGTCACTATTAGGATGAATATTTTATCATTAAATTCAAACAACGAGGATATTTTGATGGTGCTATTTGCAAAATTGTCCCGTCAGAGAATTCTATGGCGGTGCTAGGAAAGAGATGGATTGATGAAAGGAAAGTTACCTTTCATGAGGAGACTCCTACATTGCAAATTTGTACCCATAGTACACATTATCACCTTCAAGTGCAGCCACAAGAACCTAATTATACGGTGCAATCAGTTTTCAAAGACAATAAACAAGAAAAAGTTGTCCAAATGACTATCCCAGAGCTTCGAGATAATTTCCAACAGCATAACGAAGAGCTTGCGAAAGAAGTTGATAATGAGACAGTTATCTCCACCAACTTTACCAACTTCGAATGAACAAATGGTACAATCGGTTTTACCACTTCCAGTTCAGCCCGCAGATAATCAAACAATACTAAAAGCAGTGGAAGAAGAAAATTTTCAAGATAAATCAATTCTTAAAATTCAACATCACATCTATGAAGATCTCTTTTTAAATCACCAAGTTCATAAATTTGCATTGGAGGATCGCGAGTATATCCGGATGAAGGCAAATGAATCATCGAAACTTAAATGGCATGGTATTGATTGTTTTGTTGTTCTTGCAACAATACAAAACTTGAGGACAAGTTTTTTTCAACCAGGGAAGAATGATGTGGAACAAGAAAGCCCATATTCAGATTTGATGGGTTTATGCAGGGTTATTTTGGGAATTTTGGGTTCAATATTTTCGTATGGAATTTTTTTTATTTGGTCAACTTTAAGTTAATCTAGGTCAGTTTCTTATAAATCAATTTAAGGGTTTTTATTTATTTCCAAATAGACTAGCTTTTATTTAATTTTAAAGAAAGTAAAAAAAAAAAGATTTTTTAGAGGTTATTTTGGAAGTTCAAAACTTACTTGTTTGGGCAGGTTTTGGTGTCATTTGAAAGGTTATTTAGTTACCTTTGCAACAAGACCAAGATCTTAAGATTCCAATGTGATTTGGGAAAGTTATGCAAAAATATTGGTAGAGTATCACTTTGTGACGGGATTTAGATTTTTTAGAGTTTTTTTTTTTTTTTGGAAGTTAAGTTAGAGTGGGATATGGAAAGCTTAATATGTGAAGTCTATATATATATATATATATATATATGCTTGTAACCCAAACTTTTGATTAATGAAGAATGATCGATTGAATAAAGAAAAGTTTTTGAAGTGCATGGCTGCTCCTCTCTTCCCCCTCTTCTAGAGATTGGAAGCAAGCTGGGTGAGATTCCTAGAGCTAGGGATATTCTTGTTGGCAAGAGGCCAACCCCCCTTGGTTCTTTTGGTGAGAGGACATAAAACCAGAATCATGAAGGTGTGAAGCTTTCAACCCCACGTGTGACTCCTAGGAGGCCATTGGTGTGACTTCATTGGAATTTTTCTGATGCAGCAATCAAGTGGTTGGATATCAAGAATCCAATCTGGAAGCTCAAGCCCAAGTCCAATGCAAGGAATTCAAGAGATGCTAGTCAACTATGGTAGAGTATAGGAGTTATTTTTTTATTTGGGACAGTCTTGTAATAAGGCTTTATGCCAAGGGTCTTTATGTAATTTTGGTGGGTAGAGAAGTCTAAATAAAGGTCAAAATAGGGCTAATCGGCAACCTATAGGATAGGGTTTATAAGTCATGTTTTGTTTAGGAAAAGTCACAAGTGTTTACGAGTCCTACTTAAACTAAGACTAGTATTATGAGTCAAAGTATGTTCAGGTTTTGTCAAAGTTTATAAAAGCAGTCCAATAGGTTGTAATTAATTTTGTTTTTGAATAATATGGCCAAACTTTAGAAAAAAGTGTTTTTTGTTTTGTTGTGCTGCATGGATTTATCTAAATGAAGTATGCATTTAGGAGATGTGTCAAGAGTCCAACACTCCATGGAGTCTTGAGAGACACTTTTAGACTCCTTTTTCCCCCTTCTTTTGATTTTGACATATGATTGGCCATCTAAAATACATTATAAATCCATCTTTTCCTACAAAAAGCTTCTAAGTGGCAAAGACAAAAAATTTACATTTATAATCAGCCCTTCTCTGAGAACATGGAACAATGTTCACAAGACATTCCACAGTTTAACAGCAAATAATTTTTTTGACCGAGTCCGTGAATCGAAGTTTTTCAGCTCGCTGAGTCAACTCCCTGACACGCATCAGATTCCGAATGTTGCATCCATATCCATACAACTTTTTTTTTTTTTTTTTTGAGAGGTAGATTTACAGAGGTTGACATCTATTAATTCAACACCATGTGGACTGTGCCTGCTCCAGGCTGGTCACTATCCAATGCCTACAACCCTACCCCTACCCCATTGGCATCCAGGAGAGAGAATGCAATCACAGAAAGAGAGAGAAAAAAAGAGATACCTGGGTCCCACGCAACAAGCGCCAAACATAGCATGTTCCATGATTGTTTGCAGCAACAACCAAGCTTCCATCCCACATTACTGTTAGAGACCTTACAGCGGTATCAACCTCCGGAACCTGAATACACCATAAGTTTGGATGAGGATCGCAAATTTGCAATAAATACAAGCAACAGATCATATAGCATGAAAGCAACAGCAAGCCAGAGGGCATAACATCAGTAACGTGCATTATATCTGTAACAGATATATGCAACCTACGGAACCTGATTAAGTTCAGATGAAGACCGCAATAAATTCAAGCAACAGAAGATATAGCATGAAAGTAATAATTATCCCAAAAAAAAATTGAAAGCAACAGCAAACCAGAGGGCATAATATCTGTAATGCCCATAACATCTGTAACAAATATTCATGCAACCTCTGGAACCTTAATACACCATAAGTTCAGATGAAGAACGTAATAAATTCAACAGCTGACATAGCATGAGAGTAATGGAAAACCAGAGGGCATAATATCTGTAACAGATGTTCATGCAAAATGGATTTTCTTTTGGTGAAATTGTGAAAAGTTCACAGTAACATTGAATAAATTTCATTATTTTTAATTATTATGTAGTTTTAATTGAAGACAGATGTTACAAAAAGGAGCACCAATCCTAGGTATAGAGACAGACTGAGAGAAAGAGAGAGAGAGAGAGAATGAATGAATTAAAAAGAAGACTGTAAGATAGAATCATTCTGTCACTGGATGATTTAGGGTTGGAATCAGCACCAATCCTAGGCCTTCAATGGGTGGAATCAGAAGAGAATTACAAAAAAAACAGAGAGATGAACTGGTGAGATATAACCCCATCTCTGAATGATTTAGGGTTGGAATCAGCACCAATCCAAGTCCTTCAATGGATGGAATCAGAACATAAGGAATGAATCCCAAGGAACCCTTACAGCAATCAGGAGGCATAACACTTAATTCAACGTGTTCAAAATAAAAAAGCAAATGGAACATATATAGAGAGAGAGCGAGACTGCTGGACATAAGCTTTATTAACTCCTAATTGCACTCAAACTTGCTAAAAGTACAAGTTAGAAAGTATTATAAGATTTCACGAACTTCTGCTTCATAATTTGAACTGCATTATAACTCAACTAACAGCCTACGAGAACTATAGAAAGTAGTTAAACATGACTTAAAAAATAAAAACAGTAATTCTCATCAAAAAATAAATAAAAATAAAAACAGTAATATAAACACAATAATTCAAATTTAGAAACTAAATAAACTCCACTTTGCTTATTAAAAAAAGACACAATTTTGGAAAGTAAACAACAAACACAATATTGTCAAAAACAAAAAACAAAGCGGAAATAGAAATCCCATCATGGACTCAGACCCTTTCCAATATTTCACCATAACATACTTAAGAAAATCTCCAAATTGTGCAATCTTGGGTTAGAGGGATAGCTAATTGAATAAGCTTTTATTTAGTACCAATCCATAAAATCAAGATATTTGAGCACATTTTGGACATACAAAAAGATGGCCTCAAGAAAAGTGGCAAAAGTTTAACCTTAACATGGGTTTTATTCTAAAGCATCCTAATCAAATTGATCCACATTCCCAGGCACGCTCTCAGAATTTCTTCCACATTACCGAGTAAAAAGAAAAAGGACAAAATAGAAGAAATGTTTGTGTCAAGTAGCTTCCAAGGAAAATATCCACAATAATGCCTTAAAACAGGGACCAGAAGCAGTGAGTTTTGCACAAACCCAATTGAACCAGTTATTTCATGACATCTGGAGTCCTCAAATTTAAATTTTCAATTAAGTATTTCATTCTAGGTCTGGTTTGACATGCTAACCTTTCAATTGACTGATTACCCTGGTTCAGTGACTTCAGTCAGTACGTTCAATGGCTCAAATCCGGATTTCATTTATAACTGGATTTAAAATAAGTCCAAATCATTTAGGGTCCAAATCCTGGTAAACCGTCCAGTCCAGGTTTTGTTTTTAAGATAAAATTGTGTTAAAAGAGAAAAAGAATAGGTACAGAGTTCACTGCACAGGTGAATCAGGATCATACCTTGAGACCAAAATAAAAAAAGAAAGCGATGACAGATGCATGCAACCCACTACTTAGTGAAAAGATGTAAAGTGATTACACATAATAATTAAGAGGAATAACCAAGTTCCAATGAGGGAAATCAAGTTCTCATCCAACCAACCATACAAAATAGATCCGGAAACCATAAAATTACTTCGACTAAAGTTAGATCTACACATGTAATGCTGTCATCAAGGTTGGGATTCAACATGCAATTAATGATGGGGATCTATGTGCAGAAACTAAAATTAATTAAAGAACAGCAACCATAAGGTGATACGGAGCCAAATAAAGTGATGGATCTACTTTGTTAAGGCAGCCACTGAATAAATGAAGTGATTGAGTGATCTAAGCTGATTATTATCAAATGTGTGGTCAAAAAGAAGGGGCAGAAAAATTCTGCACATGGGTACAGCCATATATTAATTAATTACAATGAAGTAGGTGTGCAGAAAGTTTTAGATCCAAAGATCCCTATAAAAGAGAGCAGATCTAAGTGGAAAATTTAAAGATTTCAGCAAATTTGACCATGGATTTAAGAAGGCATAATCAATAAAGTTTTGTAAAAGACTTGGTTCAAAAAGGATTAGAAGATCCAGCAATGTCTCAGCCCAAAAAACATCCACATCCTTTTTTTTTTTTGGCTGGATAACACAGTGGAATGCAAATATAAATGGAAGAAAACAGGTGGGGGGGAGAAAGATACCAGATAATCCAAGTGCTCCCAAAAAGCACACGAAAAAAAAAAAAAAAAAGAACAGAATTGAAAAGAGGATATGGGATACAATCCCATACAATGACTAAGAACTAATTTCAATTTCTTCCAAGATGGGACCCGTGAGTAATGCTGCTTTGTTCACCCCCCGCCCTTCAGCCAATCCATCCACCACCAATTGGCCTCTCTTGAAATCCAAGCGAATGAGGTGTTCAAAGATGCTGCCAGAAAAACCGCTTCCTTGATGAAATGGGAAAACCTTCAGGGACCCAGATTGCCGCTTTTCATTCACCCAATAACAATTGTTGAGTCACCTTCCACAATGAGTGGCACATGGGATTCCTCCTGGAAAGAAATAAAAGCAGCCCAACCAATAGTGCCTTAATTTCTGCTTGAACAGCATCACATGACCCTAGAGGACCCGAGTAGGCCACTTTACAAACACCTGATGCATCTGAAATTAGACCTCCGCATCCAGAGGGACCTGGGTTCCCCATGGAACTTCCATCAAAGTTCAACTTCAGGTCTGTACCCGTAGGGGGGACCACATATGATTAACATGTGGAATATGAGGGGGCGAGTTGATGATGTCTAGAAGATCCTTAATGAGACTATCAATCGAGATCCCTTTAAAAGGGGCCTCCACTGAATCCCAATGTGCAATGCGGATGGCTATGGAATCGATCAACTGAAGGGAGCTCCTTTTTCTTCCTTGGAAAATCCTTCGATTTCACTCTTCCCAAATCAACCATATAATGACAATAAAAAGATATCTCCATAGCAACTTTCCCCACATGGCAAACGGAGCAATTGACCAAGACCATAACAATTCTGAAATCTCCATGAGAACAACTAAGGAGAGACCAAAAATGTTATATAGCACCAAATCTCAAACACAAATGGGCAATGAACAAATAAGTGGTTTACCAATTCACCCTCTTGATAGCATAGGTGACAAACATGAGGTAGATAATGTTCTTGGCATACATTGTGTGAACAATAGATAAGGTTCTTGGCCTCTCACCAAGTACACACCAACCTTGGGAGAGTCCCCAGATCCTCAATCTCTGAGTAGGAGGCAAGTGTAGCTGTCAAAGCCAAAGTTCCCGATAATTCAAATAGCATAAATAAAACAATAACAAGATCAAAAACAGTCCTAAAGTAGCAACCTCCTCCATGCATCCACAGGTGGGCCACACATGCTAGGTTGTTGGCACCACATGCCTCTAAGCTACTCAAACCATAGCGAATGAGGCTTTATCCACCTCCGTCCCTAGTACACTCCATGAAGTACTTGGATGTCCTCATCAACTACCATCGGTTGAGAAGAATTCGCCTTTAGCGGAATAAAACTGCGCTAGCACTCGAGTAGGTCCGAGTCTAGTCGTTGTAGGTCCTCCACCGTCAACCACGTGCATTGTCTCTAGGCTATCATTCAACTTGACAATGTCAATTACATATGCATTGGGTCTAACTCATTTAAGTATTTAATAGGGTCCAAAACTATGAGCGTGTAGCTTCCTCGTGACTCTAAGCTTGAATCACTCTAGTTTGAATCGGACCATCACAAAATCTCCTTCCTGAAACTCTCCCTAAATAAGACGAGAATCAGTCGACTGCTTATACCTCTCATTATTAAGTGTAATCATCTTATTTATCTCCTCATGCAATGAATGTATATGTTGTGCAAATGAAGATGCTAACTCGGATGGTCTTTGTACAGCAAACATGGGATTGAGGTCTATAGGAGCCCTAGGCATCACAATTTCAAAAGGACTTATGCCTATAGTCCAATGACCGAGCTATTATACGCAAACTCTACTATCGACAAGACCAAATCCCATGACCTTCGATGGTCACCAACAAGACATCGTAAAAGGCTGCCTAGACTCCGATTCACCACTTCAGTCTAACAGTCAGTCTAAGGGTGATAAGTCGTAGAGAACTGGAGTTACATACCCATCATTTGCCAAAATGTCTTCCAAAAGTAATTAACGAACTTGACATCTATGTCAGACACGATGGACTTGGGCAAACCATGAAACTTAACGACCTCATTGAAGAATTACCTAGCAATCCTTGAAGGATCTGAGGTCTTCGAGCATGGAATGAAGTGGGTCATTTTTTGAGAAATGGTCCACCACCACAAAGATGGAGTCGTGCTTTCTTGGTATCCTAGGAAAAACTAGCACAAAATCCATACACACGTCCTGCCATGGAGCGTGAAGAACTGGCAAAGGCGAATATAGTCCAGCATTCTGCTCTCTACTTTGCCAGATGACAAGTACGACATTACTCTACTATTTTTTCCACATCCCTCTTAAGGCTTAGCCAAAAGAATCAATCATTTAGCAAAGCAAATGGTCTTGTCTCTGCCGAACTGTGTTGCAATATCTCATGCATGCAACTCCCGGACTAGGAAATCGTACACCAAGGTATGGGGAATACATAGTGCCCCTGAACAGATACCTATCCTACAGTATAAAATCATTGTAGTTGCTAGACTAGTCGCTCAGTATAGAAGCATACACATCCCTGAAATCTAGGCACGTCGCATAATCTTCTTTCAGTCTCAAGAACCCAATCACCTTGATGCTCATGCTTTGCAACAAGGAAACCTTGTGGCTCAAAGCATCTGCAGGCAATGGTGGAGCCACATAGGGGCAACGGAGGGTAGTTTCCCCCACCCCTCAAATTCAAAAAATAAATAAATAAATAAATAATAAGAAAATGTCCTGTGATGACAAAGTGTATATAGTGTTTATGGTGAATTATAAGCTAACACGTGTTGTTGGGTATTGTCAATTCAATGTCAGAGTGTATGAGTATAAGTGGGTATGTAAGTGTGTATGTGTGCACTAAGTGAACAAAACAATTGGGGAAGCTGAAGATCATCATGTGTGGAAAGCTTCAAATGCACAAGTCAAGTGATCAAGTCACAACAAGCTCTCAAGAATTGGCTAAGGCAAAGACCGCAAGAAGACAAAAGGTATAAGAGAAAGGTAAGGAACGTAAGTTCTATAAACACCAGCCGAAACCTAGGTTGGTAGACCTACAACCATCCCTACATGTCTTAGAGAATCACCTCGCAGCAATAGGAGAATGATAGGTCCCAAAACACTCAAAAAATCCTATTCAGGTTATACAGGACCATTGGGACCGGTCCAGTAGTGACCACCCAGTTGGATGGGTGCCAAGACCAGTTAAGGCATTGGGCGGGACCGGTCAAGCATAAGTCTAGATTGGTCCGGGGGGATAAAATGGAAATTTATCCCGCGATTTCGCCATTAAATGCCCAATTTTGTGACCGTTTTGGGCGATGATTTATTAGGGTTTTAGGGCTCAATAAATACCCAAACAAAGGCACAAAACCTATGAACACGCATTATGATAATTAATTCTTGAAGAGGAAAAGGTGTGTTCTTGAGCTATTTCTGTAAATCCTTCTTGTTGCAACAACTAGCCAATTGGATCACGAACTCCTTGAGCATTAAAGACCTCAAGCCTAAAAGTTCGTGATTGGTAGGATCAAATTCGCGAAACCACAACGAAAGCTCCAAGAGCAAAAGAGTTTTTCAAAGAGGTATTTGTCCTAACAAGTTTTACTTTACTTATTCTGTTTAAATCTTGAATATTCATATTTGCCACCCTAAGTAGCATAAAATGGATAAGTAAATCGGCTGACTCTCATCAATATCTTATTATTAAATAGTCGTTGTTGTGACAATTAGTTATTGATAAATTCGCCTATTGAGAGGCATACATATCAAAGAGAAACTTCTCTTCATGACTGAATTAACATCATAATAAAATCAGCCTATTAAGAGGCATGACCTGAATTGAGAAATTTATTTCTCATTATATAAATGTTTTGTAATTGTTGAACCTTCACCAGAGACAATGAAGGTTGTTATTTAGCCCTTGCCGGAGAGACCAGGAGTAGTTACTACATTTGTTGGGGACACAGAATGTAGAGGCTTTTCTGAGATTAATTTTATCATGTAATACTTTGAAGTATTTTAATAAAATTACTCAGCTCACTGAAGAGCTTTCGACAATGGATGTAGGCACTTTTGCTGAACCACTTTACATCGTGTCTTGTGTGATGTTTCTCTATTTATTACTTTGGTGCATTTATTTATGTGCTTGCAACATCTTCTATTCATTGTTTGTCATTATTTGCAAACACTCCTTGCTATTTTGGTGGCTCATAAAATCAACAACACCACAAGTAATTTGAAATTAGCAAACTAAATTAGACTACAGGTCAACAACATAAAAGGGTGAATTCAAACTTAGAATATCCTATTCACCCCCCCTTCCCTCTTTAGCATAGTTAGAGACATAGAATTTCAATTGGTATCAAAGCAAGTTGCTCTATAGAGGGCTTAATAACCCGAGATAGATCCCCAGAGCTAGTCCTAGTTGAACATGGCCTCCAACGATGAAGATCAAGCTACTAACCGGCCACCATACTTTGATGGCTCAAACTACACCTACTGAAATGCGCGAATGACCATCTACCTTAAATCCATGGAGTTAAGAGTTGGTCTTCTGTTGAAAACGGTTACACCAAACCCAAGGACAAAGCCAAAAAAGATTGGGATACCAATAAACATAAAGCACACACCATAAATGCAATCGTCTATGCTATGAGCCTAGATGAATTCAGAAGAATCTCCAGCCTTTTGACGGCTAAGGAAGCATGGAACCTCTTAAAGGTAACCCATGAGGGAACAAACACGGTGAAGCAATTAAAGCTTAAAATGCTCACCACTAAGTTTGAAACCCTCTAGATGGAAGATGAGAAATTCATTGAATTCCATACACGACTCCAACACATTGTCAACGCAATGAGAGGACTTGGAAAAGACATCAAGAACCCCAAAAACATTAAGAAAATACTTAAGTCTTTGCCAGAGAGATTTTAACCCAAAGTCACAACTATAAAAGAATGTCATGAGCTGGATAAAATGAAGTTAGAAGAATTAATTGTGCTTATCCAAACTTTTAAACTCAAGTTTAGACCCTCTAACAAGAAGAAGATTGTTGCTCTAAAAGTTGAAGAAATCTCAAATCCAGATGATGATTCAGATGTAGAGATGACCAACTTTGCATAAAAATTTAAAAGAATGCTTAGGAATAATGCAAAAGGCTTTAAGAAGAAACCACCTCCTACAAGACCAAATCTTAATCCTAGGAAGAACTTTCCTCGAGAAGAACCCATCTATTACGAATGCAAAGGCCATAGTCACTTTGCTTTTGAATGTGCAAACAAGTAGAAGAAAAAGATAATCAAAAACGAAGCCATGGCAACCACTTGGGATGATGACTGAGGCCGAGTCTCAGAGTAGTGAAGATGAGACTTCACATGAGGTTAGGGCATTTGTTGCATTCACTGACAGAGTACCCAATGATTCTCAAAGTGATAGTGAGGAATAAGAGGATGAAGGTCAGGATGACGTTCAAGAAGCTTATGATAAGCTTTACAATAAAAGCTGGGACTTGGGAGTTGGCTAAGGCCAACAAGAAGCTTAGGAAGGAGAACAAAGGATTAATTGAAAAGTTAACCTCTTTCGAAGAATCCCTCTCTCAAGCACAAGCCTCTACCCATGAGCTTAATAGTAAACCCACATTTGGAGAAGATCCAAATCTTCTTAAGATAAATGAAGAGTTAAGACTGAAGGTTATGTACCTTGACATGAAATTAAATGAGTCAGAACATTTTATTGTTTCATGAAAAGGAAAAAAAAAAATTAAAGTCAACTTGTTCTAAATTAACCACTAGAACCATTGAATTGTTAAATGAGGTTAAAGTGCAACAAGAACACAAAAGGAAGTCCATAAGCCTCATTGCCCAAGGAGATGAAAAATTAAGCGTATGCTATCCATGGGTAGAGAGCGTGGTATAGGAGGGGATTGGGATATGAATCTGAGGATTCAAAATCCCCAACTCTCACACCTGTACCAAGGGTACAAGAGGGGCCTTTGTAAAAGGCAAGGAGAAGGCAAAAGCCAACTCAAGTGCACCTACCCCTACACTTTCTCGAGCATATCCTCCAACTCTCACACCTGTACCAAGGGTGCAAGAGGGGCCTTTCTAAAAGGCAAGGAGAAGGCAAAAGCCAACTCAAGTGCACCTACCTCTACACTTTCTCGAGCATATCCTAAAGGCAGACCTACATATGCTGAAAAAGGGAAGGCTGTCCAAGAGACCACAACCTCTAGACAACCACTCTTTTAATGGCAAGAAACCTGCTCCAAAAGGAAGTAGAAGGGGAATGGCAAAGAATTCTCAAAACTTTGCATCTCACTCAAAAGGCCCACAAATTACAGGTTATTACTATGGTTTACTTGGACACATGAAATTTGAGTATAGAAATAAAGCAAATGATTTGAGATTTCTAAGGACTCAAAAAAATAAAGGAAAAGAAAATGATACAAGAATTAGAAGAAGGAACCATTTTCAAATGACTGAAAGCACAAACCTAGAACGTAAAAAGAAAATGGATCAATTGAAAAAACCCAAACCCAAACAAATATGGATTAGGAAGACATGGGTTCATAAAGAGAACCTCAAGTGTCTAGTTATCCACACAACTGTTAAGAGCTAGAAGTACCTCAACATGGTACGTAGATGGCGGATGTTCAAGACATATGACTAGAGATAGGTCTCTCTTCAGTCAATATGAGGAGAAGGTTGGAAGTAGTGTAACTTTTGGTGATGGTAATGCGGCCAGAATAGTGGGAAAAGGAACTACTGAAGCTTTCAGGCTACCAAAACTGACAGATGTCCTATATGTGCAAGTCCTTAAAAACAACCTGTTGAGTATCAATCAAATTTTTGACAAAGGCCACGCAGTGCAATTTGCCAAGGACTGTTGTGACATAAGGGACAAGAACTGTGATAGAGTTCTTGTCAGAGGAATAAGGACAAACAATAATTGCTAAATCGTAGAATCGGGAAGAATTGGTTCAGATACCTACCTGATCTCTCACACTGATGAGACAAGCATTTGGCACCAAAGGTTGGATCACATAAATTTTAAAGACCTTGCTAGACTAAGTAGAAAAGAAATTATCAAGGGATTACCTAGTCTAAACAAGGTGAGAAACCCAATTTGTGGTAGATGCCAATTGGGAAAACACAAATGCACACAAAAAAGTAAATCAAATTGGATCAAGTAGACCTTTAGATCTTTTACACATGGACTTAGTTGATCTGACTACGACTAAGAGACTAGGTAGTAAAAAGTATTTCTTGGTGGTAGTGGATGATTTCTTTAGGCACACATGGGTTGCCTTCTTAGGAGAGAAATCAAAAGGTTTTGAAGAGTTCATGCATCTGTGCAAAAGGATGCAAACAGAAAAAGAACTCTCCATCAAGAGGATAAGGAGCGACCATGGGAGAAAATTTGAAAATCATAAATTCTCTAACTAGTGCAATGAAATGGGAATCAAGCATGAATTCTCTGCTCCTAAGACCCCCCAACAAAATGAAGTGGCTGAAAGAAAGAACAAAACCTTACAAGACATGGTCAGTTTCATGCTCACAAGTAAAAATTTGACTAAAAGGTTCTGGGTTGAAGCAGTCAACACTACATGTTACATCATAAATCAGGTTTACATAAGACCTGGAACTATTAAAGCAGCCTATAAGATACGGA
>JAOXJP010095160.1:0-14559 GCA_025762735.1 Platanus orientalis | reverse complement strand
GTATAAGAGACAGCACCTTGATAAGGGGGGATTTCTTTGTTGTTTAAAATGAAGCATTCTTTATTAAAATCTTGAAAAATGTCCGGCTACATATTTTGATGAGATAAATTTTTCCAAATCTTTGTTTTTTATAGTTTACACAAGAAAGTAACATGTTCACCTTTTTGTTTCCTTAGGGTGTTCTGGGAAACTGAGACCATGATGTGTAGGTATGATGTTTAAAGATATTAAAGTGGATTGACAAGTGACTGGAAAGGACGATCTCATTGATTAGAATATAGTTTCTAAAATATTGATCACATTCTAATGGGTGGCTTCTTTTTATAGTAAAAGAAGTCAAATCTTTCTTGTCTTTTTTTTTTTTTTTTTGATTGATAACAAAAATTTATTAAGAAAAAAAATAAAAAGGAGAGACAAACAAAGGCCAACAGCACGAGAGGTAATGGGGCCAAAACAAAGATACAAAAACATCAGCTCCTCCCAGCTAAGCACCCAATCTGCATTCTTAACATCTTTAAAAAGCAGAAGATGAGAAGTCAACTGATACATTAAAGAGAGCCATATCTGGCAGCTTGAGGGATCAGCCAACACATTGTCGAAGATACACATGTTTTGTTCTTTCCAAATAACCCAAACAACAATGGCAGGAATGAAAACCCATATAAACTTCCCTCTCAACGATAGGTCATCCACCCTCTCACTATTCCACAACAATGGCTGGTCTTTCATGGAAGAAGGACAAACCCAAAATCTCTGGAAGTGGTATATGAAAAGGGCCAAATCATAAATGAGACCTCACAATGAAAAAGAACTGGTTGATAGATTTGGCCTCATGCAAGGACATACTACATCTATTGGCCAAGTGGAAGCCTCTTTTCACCAGATTATCAACCGTATGAGTACTGTCCCAATATACCAACCAAAGCTTTCCAAGGAAGCTTAGATTTCCAGATCAGCTTGAGAGGGAAATCAGAATTTTCCTCAACAGCTAGAGAATAGAAGAAAGATTTAACTGAGAATTTTCCACTTGGGTCAAAGCTTCATATTCTCACATCCTCCTCATCATGTCTGTCCCTTTTGAGCATTTTCCCCACAACACCAACTTCCCAATCATTTAGGGGCCTTCTAGGATGAAGCTCCTAGTTCGGACTCTCTTCACTCCATCTCATATGATCAGAAACAAGACCATCTTGACAAAGGGACAGTCTAAAAATCTCAGGGAAATCCACAACAAGGGGGCTGCCACACCAAGCATTGAACCAGAACCTTACCTTATTTCCTCTGCCAACCATGAAAGACACTTTCTCATTGAACTCTGCTTAACCTTTCACGATGGCATTCCAAAGATCCATTCCATGGAAGCTATTAGGAACCTCACTCGACCAATCTCTGTCACAAACCCCGTATTTGGAAGCAATAAGCTTTCTCCGCAAAGCTTCTTTTTCAGTCCCGAATCTCCACAGCCATTTAAATAGAAGCACCTTGTTCATGAGGGAAAGAGAACGAATCCCTAAGCCACCATGCAGAAGAGAAGAACAAACTTTTCTCCATGAAGTTAAATGAATCTTCGCATCATAATCAGAGGATCCCCACAAGAACCTGCGCATAGCTTTCTCCAACACATGTGAAACCGATTTGGGAATTGAAAACAAAGATATTATTAATCGGCAAATTATACAATACACTTTTCAAAAAGAGTAAGCGTACCTCCCTTAGACAGAAGCTTGGATTTGCAGGTTTCAAGCCTTCTTTCAACTCTCTCCACTATGGGGCTCCACACTGCTCAAGACCGATATCTTGCTTCCAAAGGAAGCCCCAAATAGTTAGATTGAAGAGATTCAATCTGACATTCCAACAAACCAGCCAAATTATTCAAGTTTGGCATACCCCAATAATCTTTGATTTACTTAAATTTACTTTAGGCCTGAAACTATCTCAAACATCAATAGAATGCATCTGAGATTCAGCCCCTGTTTCTCCTCCGCTTGCATAAAAAAGGGGGTGTCATCTGCATATTGTGCCAAAGAGATTGTAGGGGCATTGGGACCCAAAGAACATCCCCCAATCAGCCCAAAGGAAACAACTGTCTCAATAAGACAGCTCAAACCTTCCATTACCAAATTAAACAATAAAAGGGAGAAGGAATTTCCCTGCCTAAGTCCTCTATTCGAGTGAAAGAAGCCTTTGGTACACCCATTCACCAAGAGTGAAAAAGATGCAGACGATAAATACACTTTAATCCAAAATCTCCATTTTCCTCCAAAATCCATTTTGAGCATAATGTCATCCAAAAAACTCCCAATTCACATGGTCGTAAACCTTTTCCATGTCAATCTTGCACAAGAACCCTTTTGTCTTTTCTTTTGCTCAGAAGTCAATACATTCATTAGCAATTAATGAGCAATCCATAATATGGTAACCTTTGATGAAAGCATTTTGAGATGAGGAAATGGCATCACCCAGGACTCCATTTAAACACCTTGCCAAAACCTTTGCCAAAAGTTTATAGAAACTACCCACAAGGCCAATGTCCCTAAAATCACTGATCATCGGTGCACCATTCTTCTTTGGGATTAGGGCTATAAACGTGGCATTCAAACTTCTGCAAAGAGCCCCTTTTTGTTTAAAAAAATCGACCATAGTCGCCATCACCTCTACTCTTATAGACTCCCAAAACACCTTATAAAATTTCATAGGGAAGCTGTCAGGACCTGGGGCTTTATCATCACGTAAGCTGTTCAAGGCATCCACCACTTCCTCCTTCAAAAAAGGCCTTTCGAACCACATCTTATGTTCCTCATAAATGGTTTTAAAATCAATTCCTGCCAGCCAAGGTCTTTGCCCAAATGGTTCATGGAAAAGCACAGCAAAAGATTCTGTAATATGATTGGCAATCTTCTCTTGCCTTTGGAAATATAAAGGTTGCATCCTTCCTCTATTTTTAGGGGATAGGATCAGATTCTATGAGGATTATTGATTTTACTTCCCTGGCTTGTATTGTATCTCTCTTGGGATTATGCTTTTTGCAGGGATCTTGGAGAAAATGAAACTACTTAAGTCTTTGCTCTTCTTTTTTCTTGAAGGAGGTGTACATTTCCCTAGTTGATTATAAAAAAACGTTTTTCAAAATTCTTATTTAAGGTTATGTGCAGTAGCCACCAAAGCTCAGGCTCTTTCCCACATAGAATCTGGGCATTTGATTGGGAGGTTTCAAACAAAAAGGTCAATGCTGGTGAGATACTTCAAAGGAGGTGTAAGGAATGGAGACTATCTCTAAACATGTGCTTCTTATGTATACAGAATATGAAACTCATGAACCTCTTCTTCTTCTTTGTGGAGATGGTTTGTTTTTGGTTACCTCCTGGATGAAGCTTTTGCTTATTTTTGCCCTGTGGTTGATGGAAACTCTGATGGAATAGAGATCCTTTCTTAGTGGAATAGGATTTGTGTAGCTGACCCCATGAAGTTGGGGTAAGACTTGGTTGAGTTCCTATTTTGAGAGGCTGGTTGTGAAGGTTGACTCTTCAGTTAATACCTACTGGCTTTGGAACTTGAATAGTGGCCCGTGGAGATTCGTGCACTTCATTAGAGAGGCTCATGGATCGGTAAAGAAGCTGGACATCTTGGTCAAATGAATGACAAGGTTGACCAACTTACTAGCAGATTGTCATGCCCCGCATGACAACAGAGGCTTCGATGACCCTTGCCTGCATTTTGGATGTGCTGTACATAAAATTTTGGGCATCTGTACATAGATTTTTCTAGAGTGATCTGGGGTATTCTAGATCGGTCCAGAATGCTCTAGAGTATATGGGAAAATTCTAGAGACATGAGGAAGGTCTTAGAGTTAGAGGAATAAGGAGAGCGTAGAGAAATTTAGGGAGAAGTCTAGAGACTTCCACTTGAGGAGTTGGAAGGGAACTCTAGAAAGGGTCTAGTGAAGTCCTACCCAAGGGATGTATGACACTTGGTATCATCCTAAGGGCTAAGGGGATGATTGGGGGCCTATGAAAAGGGGAGGTCCTCTCATTTGCAAACCACTCAAGAGCTTTCAAGCATTGTAGAGCATTCTTGAGAGTGATCAATAAAGAGATCCATTTCCTTCCCTTGAGTGTGCTCTTAAGTTCACTAACACTCCAAGTGTTGGCGTGGGTATGGCTGACTCGTCTCCTGAGTCAGGGAGGAGCAAATGCGACAGTCTTAAGCATGGGAAAATTCTAAGTCCTTGACAGGACGCTTTTGCCAAATGCGCTGTCACAGGGCTAAGTTGTACTATGGGATGTCTCTCTTTTGTATTTCTTCTTTTCTGCAGAGGATTGGTCATTTATACGTTGGGTTCCTTGTTGGTTTAGGACCATTCTTGTACTCTGCTTTTTATTATGTTGATGTACTTGTAGGTCTCAAATTTAACACAGGTGGAACAAAGATTGAATCAGACATTATTTTGGGCATTTCATCTGGGGTATGGGAAATGTCAATTGATTGATCAATAAGTGATGGCTGATGTTGAACTGGACTTAAGCCCCTAGTGAATAACCTCCATGACCTGATAAATACCACAGTAAAAAACAGAAGGCTTGATTTCTGATTTCCAAGTATCCAACGGAACTGCAAGGCAAAGTACACTTCAGTTGATGCAATTAAAAAAAATGCTCATAAATTAATTAATCTAAAACTTAACTAAATTTTGGTATCATCTTTATATATTAAGGTGGAAGAACACAAGGCACAAATACTAATATTATTATTTGTAGAATGTGGGATTGTTGTCAGAGAAGATTCTACATGTTGACTGGTTTTGATTACTTGACTAAAAGACTTGTTGTTATCTTATACAGAAGATGAATGGATTCTAACACCCATCTAATTCAATATGGGACAGAACCCAGTTACCATAGCATAGGGCATAACTGATTCAACTATATGTAGAAATTATTGGGAATGTATTCTTAAAAGAGGAAATTTGACTGCAGGCTGTTGGGATTTTTTATTTTATTTTAATATTACAACTGGTCTGATGATGCACAACTTTGTAAAGAAAGCTCAAGTTTTTCTATTATAATAGTATAATTCATTTAAGCATTGGATGCCTGTATTGTAAATGTGATTGGAACCAATATTTTGACATAAATCAAACCTGGTTGCTAATAATTTTCTTTTAAGAGCATCCTTTCAGTAGAGATGGTGACATCCATCATCCGGTTCTCAGCTTGAAGTGCAGCACTTAGTCATTAATTGATTGAATGTGCGAACTACACTTGGAAATGACACCTGATGGGATCTCTGACATTGGTGTATATATGCGTGCAGCTTACTCTCTTCTCAGGATTTGTCAGCTATCAAATGGTTAGAGAAGCATATGATGGTATGACTGTGTTCCAATTATCTAGCTTGAATGTAAATTTGCTTCATCTAGCCTTGCTTTTGTGAATGGATTGCATTTTTTACTGATTTAAGTTGGAATCTAAATTGATTTATGTTTGCCAAAGTTTCTCTAGTAACTTAAAATTGAGAGCATTTGTTACTTTAAGCCAGTAAAGGTGAAGTTGATTGAGAGATGTGCAGTATGCAAATGAGAAACAAAGAATCGTAACCTTATGACTACATTATGGATACACACAAAATTTTAGCAAGTATAGAATGATGGATATACCTGTTGGAAAGTTCTTTAGATGAGTTGGGGCAAATCAGGTCGAAATGAAGCCTACCATGGTGTGTGGGAGGTGATTTCAACAAAGTGATATATACGGAAGAGAAAAATAGGGGAGAGAGAAGAATAAAGGGAATGGGATTATGTAGTGGCTTTGTGGATCATTTTGAATTTCTAAATATCTCATTTTCGGGTGCTAGGTTCACATGGTCCAACTTCCAAGACAACCCAACAATGAGAAAGGTAGGCTGATTTGGTTTCAATGGAATGGGAAGACTATTTCTCATCTGTGGGGGTTAGCTCACTGCTGGGATCAGGTTCAGACCACATTCCCATCCGGTTGAAAAGGAAGGGGGGGGGGGGTGAAGCAGTTCAGGGCCAAAGCCGTTTGACCGTTGAGGTTTCAGATCATGTGGACTCTACAGACATGGTAGGAGAGTGGTGGAAGTCTTTTGAAGTAAGGTGGCCTCCTTGACAGATATTTTGTCTGAAATTGAAGTTCCTAAAGGAAAAAAGCTGAAGAAGTGGAATAGAGAAGTGTTTGGTGGAGTTGAAAGAAGAAAAAAATTGGCTCTCAAGGGCATATGGAAATGGAATAAGAAGGAAGCAGAAAAAGGGATAGAGGAGGAGACGGTAGCCAAGAGGGAGTTGAAGGTAGAATATGAAAGGGTCTTTTCAATGGAGAAGGTAATGTGGAAGCAAAATTTCATGGTGTGGTGGCTGAAAGAAGGTGACAACAATATGAAATATTTCAGTAAAATGGCATGCTACAGGAGGGGCATAAATGAGATAAGAAGGTTAAAAGTGGAGAAAGAGTGGTTGGAAGGGGATGAGGAGATTTTTTTTTTTTTTTGGGGAGGGGGGAGTGATATAGAAGAGTTCTTTAAAAGGCCCTACACAGAAAATTGAGCTTGCGAGCCTAAGATTGATGGGTTGGAGATGTCTTATGTTGAAGACGTACAGGAAAATTGGTTGGAACGCCCACTTGACGAAGAGGAGGTGAAAAAGGTTGTGTGGCAAATGGAAAGTGACAAGGTGCCTAGGCCGGATGGATTTCTGATCTCTTTTTATCGCTCTTGCTAGGAGGTCATAAAAGAGGTTTTTTTTTTTCCAGTAAGTAATAAGTTTTTCTTAATCAGAAAAAAGAATTGCATTCGTGTGTATGTACATTGTTGAGCATCATTCCTGATTAATTCCACAAGATTTGAAAAGAGGATTTGATGATGGTGATAAAGAACTTCTATGAGATGGACTGTCTGGATAAGGAAAGTAATTCTTTTTTCATAACTCTAATTCCAAAAAAAGGAAGGGGAGGAACACATTTTAAACTCTAGGCCAACGAGTTTGGAAGTGCATATAAGATAATCTCTAAATGTTTGGCTTCAATATTTAAAGATGTGCTTTGTTTGGTGGTTTCAAAGGAACAAGGAGCATTTTTAAAAAAGACCATTTTGGATGGGGTTATCTATGTCGATTAGTGTATAGATGCTTGGATGAGGGTAGATCAGGAGTCACATGTAAGCTTGCCCTGGAGAAGCCGTATGACTTTGTTAATTGGGAATTTCTTATTTATATGTTTGGCAGGTGCGGATTTAGAGTTCGATGGAGAAGATGGATGTGTAAGTGTTTCAGCCCAGCTTCTTTCTCAGTCTTGGTGAATGGGTCTCCAATGGGATATGTTGGTTGCACTAGAGGCTTAAGATAGGAGGGCTCGCTCTCGTCCCTCTTCTTTTCTTTATTTTTTTGATAGGTAAACGTTAATGGTTATTTGGGTTTTGAACCCAGGTCTGTGGTATGACACCCACAGACCTTACCAACTTAGTGCGGCGGAGAATGGAATGATTGAGAGGTTTTCTATTAGGTTAGAGGTGAGAGTATCTTAGTTACAATTTGCAAATGATACCCTGATCCTTTGTGACAATTCATAGAGACATCCAGCTTTTTCTGTGTGTGCTTACGTATTTTGGGGCGTTGTTGGGACTGAAGTTTAACTTGGCTAAAAGTTCGCTGATTGCAATGGGAGAGGTGGTGAATTTGGACCAGTTTGTAGTAGGTTTGGGATGTAGAATGAGTCAGTATCCTTCTACGTACTTACGGCTGCCCCTTAGAGCCACATATAAAAATAAAGAGGTGCAGTAGTGGAAAGTATGAGAAAAAGGCTGGTAGGGTGGAAAACCCGATACCTCTCAAAGTGGGGAAAATGACCTTAATAAATTCCTCTTGCAAGCATTTATGTATATCAATTTCATTGTTCATTGTCCTGAGCAAGGTGATTCAAACCATAGAGAGCTCAGAAATTTCTTGTGGAAAGGGGGATGGAAAGAGGGCATCACTTTAGTGGCATGGGATAGAGTGTGTACCCCCAAACGCAAAGGGGTTGTAGGCATTTGGAGAATAGAAGAAATGAACTAAACCCTTCTATTAAGGTTTGGGCTTGAAGAAAACAGCATGTGGAGAAGGGTGGTGGCCACGAAATACAGGACTTCAGAGGGAACCAAGAGAGCCAAGGGGGCCCTTTAGGAGTAGCCCAGTGAAAGGTTCATTGATATTCATTTAGCTCTTCAAGAAATGGCTTGTTCACAGGGTGGGAGATGGAAGGAGAGCCTTCTTCTGGGATGATGTATGATGTGGGAAAGACCTTTGAAGACAAAATACCCAATGTGTGTCCTTCGACAGTGGATTCCAAAGCAAGAGTGGCACATTATGTGTTTAGGAGTGAGGATGGGGTAGTGTGGTAGCTAGTTCTTAGAAGGGCAGCTTTTGTTTGGGATATCCTGATGATGGCACAGCTGTCAGGGAGATTGAGTGATCATCAAAATATAAATGAACTGGAAGACAATCTTTTAATAAACTTTTCGTCCTTCCTATATAAAAAAGAAAAGAAAAGAAGATGCCAACTTGTTAAGTTGGTAAAGTCTATGGGTGTCATACCACAGACCTGGGTTCAAAACCCGTCTTCACCTATAATTACTTGTCAAAAAAAAAAGTGATCGGGAAGACAACAAGCTTTGGGCGAGGGGATGGCAGGCCGGTTTACAATCAAATCTTGCTATGAGAAATGGAGTGCTCTGAACCAATGGCTGTTCTGTGGAAGGCAGCTTCGCAGGTAATTTTTCATGTGGACAGCTGCTTTGGGAAAGATATTGACCATAGATATGCTGATGAAAAAGGAATTTCAACTCAAAAGCTTGTGTCACACTTAGTCCTCCAGTGCCCATATGTTTGGGAGGTTTGGAGTAGGAGCATGCAGGACTTCAGCTTATGTCTGATCCCCCCTCCCCCGGGATCTGAGCAGCCTTCTTGATGGTTGGTGGACAGATGCACTGAATGTGATAGGAACGAAAATTTGGCAATTGGTGCCAGCCGTGGTTTTCTGGTGTCATTGGCTTCAACGCAACAATCGGGCTTTTAATGACTATGGATTACCCTCTTTCAAGGTTTACTAGTGCACAAAGGAGAAATTTGTCTTTTGGGATAGAAGGTGTACAGGGTGTGAAGTTTTGGAAGATAGGTCTTCTGTAAGGGATTAGGCAAATGCAAATTGGGAGATAAGGACGGGCTTGGGTTTGAGTTTAGGGCTGGGTTGGCGGTTTTGATGTTCTCTTGTTGGCCTCATCAAACCACACACACTTTATTATAGTTGTTAGATTGTAGGTTTATTTAATATTGTATCTGGTATTAGATGCGGTTCGTCATATTTTTTTCTTCTTGGGATAAGGCTGTTTGTTGTTGTTGTTGTTGTTTTTGTTTTACTCTACTTTAACTTGCTTGATCCATATAAGTGAGGCATTATTGTCACTGGGACTTGGATTTGAGGTGTCCCTTTTTAGCTGCAAAACCTTTTCAGGATGCATAATTGATTCCTGCTGGTCTCAGATGTAGGTGATGTTGCCAGTAAACTAACCAACTCTCCCAAAACCTTAAGGTGTTGGGAGATACACAAATTAATATACTTCAACACCCCCCACCCCCCAAGGAGGAACACTGTTCTCTCCTGGGAACACACTTGGGGAGCTAGGCACAGGTCCACACAACATGTACACACTCACACAACACTACATCCGGGAAAATACTTCCACTGGAATTCAAACTCACGACCAAACCTTCTCTGATACCATGTTGACAGTAAACTAACCAACTCTCCCAAGGTGTTAGGAGATGCACAAATTAATATACTTCAACAGGCGATTGGATTGAGAAACTATGGGAGGAACATCTTATTCTAGTTCCCAGCTGCCAAATCACTGGATCTTGGCAATCTTTCTTTCTTACTAAATAGATTATTTGCATTCCACTTTGTGAGCCAGTTTTTATAAACCAAGTAGTTGTAGAATTCTCATCTTCTGCTTATAGCAATGTGATTATGATGCATAATATTAAAATTTTTGCCCCAAGTTAACATTTTCATTATTACAAAATCTTGGCTCCTTGTCTAAAACAACTTCATAATCTAATATATCTAGGTTTTCCTGCATCCTGTTTAAGTATCATGAATTTCTTATGTCTTCTCTTATTTTTAAGTATTAATTCCTATTTTTCCCATTTGCAGCTGGGAAGTCTCGATTTGGGAGCCTGTTGTCGATTGGTCATTTTCCTGATAAAACAGATAGACTTTATATGAAAGGTCCTGGTGGACGCGGGGAAGTTGAAGTAGCTGTTTCTGGTATTGCAGGTAAATAAACAATTGTGCTCAATATGCTGAACAATGAGGCAAAATGTTGATACTGTGACATGGATAGTTAGGAGACCTTTTCTTAATTCTCTTTTTGAATCATGGTCAAGACTATGGAGGTCTATGATTGTCTTTACATTGGAGCAATAACTCATTATCCACTTCAGCCTGGTTAGGGATAAGCAACTTATTTCTTCTTTTTCAAAGATCCAAGATTGTATTTACTCTTTAATAGATTGTAATGGCTGTTTCAGTAAGTATAATTGGTAAATATTTAGCTTGGACAGATGCCCTAGGGGCTAGATAATGTTAAGTACTTTGATTTGGTTTATCTTTTCCAAATGTCTGATGAATTTCATACTTAAAAAGACAAGAAGGAAAAGAAAGAAAAGAAAAACAATCACAATTAAAAATCTAAATTCTAAATGCTTGTTCATTTGAGTTCTCCAGGGCTCATTACTAACTGAAATTTAAGTCAATATCAGCCACGTTTACACCACTGATCTGAGTCTTTAAGTGATTGGTATCTAAGTTTTTAGATAATAAATGCATGAAAACCAATATACAGCATGCACAAATTTCATGTATCTTGAAAGTGAGAAGAGAGAGACATTCTAGGTGAATCCACAAATTTAAATTGACAAACTTTCAAATAAGCAATACACTTTGTAACTCACTTGGTGAGGAACAGGAAATTCTGTATGCTTTTCCAAGTTGACTCTCTGGAAATGCTCCCTCAGGTTGAGATTACTATTGAAAGAAGTAAGATATTGATCCCATGGCATCTCTTGTTCAATGACGTGCATATTTTTATTTGTGATGACACATTTATGTTGGAGCAAGTCAAAATGAATATGTTGGAGACCCTGACCTGGCCTTTATATTTCTGTCCACAAAAGGGTCTTGATGGATCTTAAGTGGCACATCGGCGTTAGCTGGTAGTGAGAATCTCACCATGTGTGTTGCATGCTTCATTGGCTTCATGAGCTAATTAATGGACTTTGCCATAAACTTGACTGCCTAAGACTATGCACATGCAGAGATGTTACGTGAATTCTTCTGAATGATGGAAGTAACCTTTGACACATCTTGGATTCCGATTTTTTTCAAGGTTGTGTAGGACATGATTATGTTTCAGTATAAAGGGCCAATGAAGAATTTGGCATAAGGCTTTGATGTTGATTATGATAATGATGAACCCAGAGATCCTTTTTTTTCTGGGTTACCGAATCCAACATTTCATACTGGTTTCAAATCCTAATTCTCACATGTACTTGTGCAACAGAAGCACACCATAATGCTACTTGGTAATGAAATATATATATATATATGAGATAAACTGAAATATAAGGAAATGTGTCAATGTATGCTTGGAAATGGAAACATTTCGTGGAAATATTAGAAAAGATGTCGATCTTTATAACCAAGTGTACAAGCAACAATGTTTAGAAAAAGAAAGAAAGAAAGGAGGCATAGCCTTTAACCACCCTACCACAAATGAGAGAGTTTTATTGATTTGTGCTTCACTCAATGGACCACTGCACTGTCACAAAATCACTGATCAGGAGATACTTTAATCCCGATCTTACATTACCAACTTCTCAAAAGAAGGTAATGGGCTTGGATGGATAGCCACCATTCTGTGATTTTTGCACTATGTCCATTTCTAGTTATACCCTCCCCAAGACCTGGGTTGTTGTACCCTTGGCCTATCATATAATTTCTCAGTTAGTGTTGGTTATTCCATCTATTTGTATCTATCTTAATTTTTTTTCCTTAAATGACGCATTTTGTTTATGGAACCCTGAATGGTTTTGTGGAATGGGTGTTGCTAGATCTTTAACTTTATTTCATAGCTTTCAGACAGATAATGTTAGCAGTAATTAAATGATTTTACTATTATGTAGATCAAAGCCAGCAGTTTTCCGGTCCTCATTCTCCAGTTCAGATATCCAAAAGAGGATTTGGGATTGGCACAATTGTCCGCAAAGCAGCATCAGCTGCATCTGTGGCAGCAAAGCATGCCTACGCTGCTGCTGCTGCTGCCAGTAGGAGATCTGATGAAGAGATGCTGCCCCTCAAATGCTGCTTAATGTCCATATCATTACCATGGGAACACATTGCACATGATCTTTTATTCAAGGTGAGTTCAAGTTCTTACAATGTGTCAAGCACTGGGACAGAAACCCTTTAAGATGCTGGCTATTATGTCACCAAACTCCAGCATTTTATGTGTTGGCCTTTTGGGATCTTGATTGACCCAGTGGTGGCATGGGTCTAGCTTTCATTATGTTTTGTTCTGGGTATGGGTCCTCTATGCAGACAACGCAGCAAACAGTGTGCATTGATGGCCTTTTTGGCACGTGGCAGTTCAGGTGGTGATCCTGGAGAGGTCCACGTACTACCTCAGCCTCTCCATGTGGCAGGCATTATCACGACAACTCTTTGCTATATGGCAAGAGAAAGGGTGTTCATTGCATGTGATGTGCCATTCGAGGCATGTTTGTATTTCTTGAAATTTTTTTAATTGAAAGCTTGAAAAAATATTTCTATTACCACATGGAGAGGATGGGGTGGCAAAACAGATTGACCCTTTTGGGCCTGCCACCTCAACTTCCATGTGGCGGAACCAAATATCATGGCCTTTTGTTGTTGCATTTCTATGCAGAAAACCTTTTCAGTTTTGGTTTTGTTAAAATATATCAAATACCATTAGATTTTCAGGGGATAGGAACCTTTGCGGCCAATGGAATCTCAGTGCTACCCCTAGTCCCCTATTGCTGTTATATGTTTTAGAATAAGAGCAAAGCCATTTTGGTTATGCAACTTCCGAAAAGTCTTTAGGCAACTCTGCTCGTGTGTGGGATAGCATTACTGGTCTCACATTTATGAAATTCTTTTTTATTCTGGACCACAAATGTACAACTATCGTTAATACCCTGTGTAATTAAGATACTAAATTCTTGTTTTGATCCATTCTCAGGGTAGCCCTCCAGTGAACTTGTGATCAGCTCAGCCTGCCCAGCAGAAGAGGTGATATTGACATGAAGAGGTCCGCCTCTTTTACTGACACAGCTTTGATGGAGTGCATATGTATTTAAGTTGTATGTAAAGAGTCTCCCTTGTAACTTTGCCATGGCATTTATTGTTTTTTTGGGTAAGCTTAGTGGATTATGATTAATGATGTAAACTCCTGTAAATAAACAGTCAAAAATGTTTAGGGATGCGGCTGTTTATTCCATGGTTACCTGGTTCACAGTTTAGTTTGATATTGGCTTGATACAGAGCTCGTGATTCCTTACCAGGTGGGTTTTTTTTTTTCTTAATTTGATTTTCCCTTATTTCTCATTTTGCATTACTGACTCTCCAATGTATAAAACTTGCTTCACCAGCTTTTTGGGATCAATTCACTACTTTATTCTTTCTAGTAGCTGCAAAAATCCGCATCCTGCTAATTCTTAGAAACTCAAGCTTACCAAGTAGTCAACTCCTGGTAACACTGTTACAATGATCTAGGACCATAAACCCACATCAGAGACATTTAAAAAACGCCTTCAACCATTATCTAATATATAATGCAACGTTATAACTTAGAGAAATGAGGACACCCAACCTGACTAGGTCCTCACAATCTGATTGCCTGTAACTGAGGTTCCGTTTGGCAACCACTTTGGAAGCAGTATGTGATTCTTTTGCTCCAAAGAATAGAATTTGGAGCACAATAGTGTTTGGCAACATGGAATCACTCCAAAAATTTCTTCGCATCACTTCCGGTGACTTTTAGGAATGAAAAAAAAAGTTGGTCCATCGCTCTAAAAGCACAAATCCAACAACTTTTTGGAATTGAACCTGAAAAATTATGACCTTTGACTCCTCTTCCACTTTGTTTTCTCTTCTTTGAGTTTCTCTTTCATTCCACACCAAATTCCATTACCCCTCTAAAAAAAAAAAAATTCAAAAGCCTAGGTTCTGGAACTGTAATTGCCAAATGCTGTTTTGTTTTCTGCGTAAATCCAACGAATGCTGAATTAGCAAATGTATGTTTAACAGATTCTTGAAGTGAATGAGAAATTGCTTGCCAAATGTAGCCTAAGATACTAACAAGTAACAAATTTAAGTACTCCTCCCACATGGAAACTTAAGGCTGCCAGTTTGCGGAGAAAATATGAAGTTTTCAAAGAAAATTTTAAATTATTCATAAAATTTTCTTAGTGGGATCTATTTCCCACTCAGAAAA
>JAOXJP010095149.1:0-14560 GCA_025762735.1 Platanus orientalis | reverse complement strand
CTTGTCTAACATATGTTTGATACTATGCTTGAGTAGTTTCATCTAAGCACACACTCACTTAAGTGAACAAATTGTAAAAGAAATTAATAACCACAACAAGGTAAATTTAAAAAGGGGTAACTTAATTTGAAGAAATCCTATTCACCCCCCCAGGATTATTTGTTAGACATTTTAATTGGTATCAAAGCCTAGGTTACTCACACAGGGTTTAACATCTCGAGTAAGATCCTAGTCCAATCCTAGATGGCTAGAGAAGAGAGTGGAATGTCCATTAGCACCCCTCCATTTTTCAATAGAACTGATTATGGATATTGAAAATCTCGTATGGAGATTTTCTTAAATGCATATGACCCTAGAGTTTAGAGTATGATTGTTTATGGCTATACATAGCCCGACAAGCCTACAAGTGAGTGAACTCCCATTGAGTCGAAAGCTCACAAGTTCAACTTTAAGGCATTGAATGCCATAGCTAGTGGTATAGCTTTAGATGAGTTTAGGAGGATAGCTCATTTCAAAAAGGCAAAGAAAGCATAGAAACTTCTCTCAATTACCTATGAGGGTACAAGTGTCATAAAGATGTCTAAGCTTCAAATGTACACTACACAACCTAAAGCTTTAAGGATGGAGGAGGACGAGGAGGTCTCCCAATTCAATGTCAAGCTATCAAACTTGGTAAACATTATGAGAAGTCTAGGTGAGAACATTACTAAGTCTAAGGTGATTAGCAAAATACTTAGGTCCCTACCCAAAAGGTTTAGACCTAAAGTCACCTCCATAGAGGAGATTAAGGACCTTGAGGTCATGAAGCTAGAAGAGTTAATAGGCTCACTTCAAACCTTTGAAGCAGCCATTAAGGAACCTACCAAGAATAAGGGCATTGCCCTTAAGGTAGAAGAGCCCTCTGAATCGAATGATGATTCAGATGATGACTTGGTCCTTGTTGCTAAGAAGTTTAAGAAGTTCTTTAGGAGAAATACCAAGGATTACTCAGAGAACAAGCAATTAAGGAAATCCTATCCCGGGTATAAGAAGGACTTCTCCAAAAAACCTCCCATTTGCTATGAATGCAAAGGAAGGGGACATATTACCGAAGACTGTGGCAATAAAAAGAACAAGTACAAGTCAAAAGGCAAGGACATGGTGGCCACAAGGGATGATGAATCTGAGACTTTAGAAAATGAATCCCAAAGTAGTGAGGAAGCTCCCTCAAAAGAGATCAAGGCTTTTATGGCCTTTAGAACTTCCGCGAGTTCACTATTGGAGACTAGTGACTCAAGTGAAGATGAGGGAGAGTATGAAGAAGAGGAGGAGACTTTGATGCATAAGAGGCATTTGATGATCTCTTTATACAAAGTGTTGAGTTGGAAACGAAGAATAAACAACTCAAGAGAAAAATTATAGAATTGACTAAAAAGTCAAAATCCCTTGAAGACATTATCTCCACTCTTAGCCAAGAGTCCTCCTCGAAAAGTGTAAAGGAGAGAGATATTTTCAAAAAAACTACTTGCTTCTATGCGAGAAAGAGCAAATAAGCCTCAAAATAACGGACGAAGAAAAGAAGTTAAATGATTATAGGATATTTCTAGGCTTGGAACAAATGAATAGAAAGCGAGAGAAGGAAAGACTCCTTGAAAACAACAAGAAGTTGTCCAACAAGATTCTTGAGCTAGAGGAAAAGCTCAAAACCTTTGAAGAAGGAAAGGATGAAGGCTCATTCATCCTCGAGTTAAATGACCAAGTCAAGACACTAAATGAGATAAACAAGGCTCTCAACTTGACTTGTGCTCAACTCACAAGGAAGTCCCCTGATTATCTCAAACAAATCAAGGAGCTTGAAGAAGACAAGAGGAAGAATATCTCAATGCTTACTTAAGGTAATGAAAAGTTTGAGAGGATGCTCAAAATGGGCAAAGAGCATGGTGATAGGACCGGACTTGGATATTCCGAGGATATAGCATTCACTTCATCTCAAAGACCCAAGAATGGCTTTGTAAAAGCCAAGAGATCTACTCAACCACCACCACAACCTTCATGAAAGGGAAAAGAAAAGGTGGAGCCTCCTAGACCCACTAAAAGGTCTAACAAGGTTAAGAAGAAAAATTCTACCACACTCAAAGGTAAAGCACCTATGAGATAAGGTAGAGATTAGGAGAGGTCTATGCAACATCAATCTAGATCCTATGCTCAAGTGGTTGGGAGTAGATCACAAGCCAACCAAGCATCTTCCTTTAAAGAAGCTCAAGGGTTGAGAAAAACATATTCCTATGCCAAGGAGGCATGGAATAAATTCTAAACAAAAAGACCTTTCACTTATGGAGGAACTCAAGTGAAAGCCTCCACTTGTAGGAAGACTAGAGCACAATCTAGTCAAAGTGAATATCCTAGAAGAGACCCTCAATCCTTCTACAATGAACCATCAAGAAGGAAAACGATGCAATCCTAAGCACTAAAAAGACCCACATTTTCTTGTTACTATTGTGGTTTGGAAGGACACATAAATAGGGATTGTAAAAAAAGGGCTAATAACATCAAGTCTCAAAGAATGCAAACAAAGAAATCATCAAGTGCAAAGAATGTCAAAAGGAGAAACTATTTTCAAAATATTGAAAATAGAACCTTCAAATAAAGGACCTAGCCCAATAAAATGCCAAAAGGCAAGTCTCTAAACCTTCCAAGGTTAAAAGAATTTGGGTTAAAAAAGATGACCCAAAGTGCTTAGTCATCCACACCGCACTAAGAGCCAAAAGCTCATCAAGGTGGTACCTCGATAGTGGGTGTTCTAGGCACAGGTCCCGTGAGGGAGATTTTCACCAAGCTAGAGGAAGCATAATGAGGATATGTTACATTTGGTCATAGAAACACCGCCAAAATCCTTGGGGTAGAAACAATTAAAGCCCCCGGCATTCCTCAACTCACTGAAGCACTTTTTGTTCAAGGCCTTAAGCATAACTTGATTGGTATTAGTCAAATATGTGATAAAAGCTATAAAGTGCAATTTGGCAAGGATGGTTCTGTGATCAAGGATCATGGTGAGTACAACATCTTAACCGAAGGAGTAAGGACAAGTGATAATTGTTATGTCATTGATCCTCATTCACAAAAAGACAAGACTTGTCTTTTATCCCAAAAGGATGAGACCAATCTTTGGCACTAAAGATTAGGACATCTCAACTTTAGGGATCTTGCAAGACTTAGCAAAAAAGGGATAGTCAAGAACCTTCCCAAGCTAAGCAAGTTTGATAATCCTATATGTAAGAGTTGCCAAATGGGGAAGAAAACTAGAGTCTCACAAAAGAAAGTGACATCCATTGGGACTACTAGACCCCTTGAACTCCTTCACATGGACTTGGCCGGTTCAACTAGAACTAAGAGTCTAGGTGGGAAGAAGTATTTCATGGTCATTGTTGATGATTTCTCAAGATATACTTGGGCAATATTTCTAAGAGAGAAATCTAAGGCCTTCAATGAATTTCTCAATATTTGTAGACGGATTCAAGTTGAGAAAGATTTAACTATCAAAAGAATCCAAAGTGACCATGAAAGAGAATTTGAGAACCAAAAATTCTCTAGTTTGTGTGAAAAGTTTAGTGTAAAACACAAGTTTTCAGCCCCTAAAACTCCTCAACAAAATGGGGTGGCTGAAATGAAGAATATAACTCTTCTAATATGGCCACAACAATGCTTTCGAGCAAAAATAGAGCCAAGAGGTTCTGGGCTAAGGCAATTAACACGGCATGCTATGTCTCTAACCGAGTCTTTCTAAGACTGAGAACATCCAAAACCCCATATGAATTATGAGTGGCAAAAGGTCAATAGTCAAATACTTTAAAGTATTTGGAAGCACTTGCTATGTTCTACGTGATAGGAAACATCTAGGCAAGTTTGATAAGAAGAGCGATGAGGCTATGCTCTTAGGATGCTCCACAACCAGTAGCACCTACCGTGTCTACAACATTAGGACTTGCTCAGTGGAGGAGTCAATCAATGTGATGGTAGATGATTTGGAGACAACATATGAGCAAAAAAAATTGCTAGTAGTGTTGTCTAATCATGAGATGTGTGCTCATCTCAAGTAGAGATAGAAAAATCTTAAGGAGATCAAGAGGATCCCTCTTCTCAATCAAGCTTAGAGGAAGAAGTTGAGAAAATTTAACTTCAACCCAAAGATAAAAGGCTCACCAAAGGACTATCATGAGATGACATTATTGGTGATCCCAACATTGGAGTGAAGACAAGGAGACAAATAGAAAACATCATTAGTCACTTTTGCTTCACCTCCAAGATAGAGCCCAAGAGACTTAAAGAGGCTTTAAATGATCCAGATTGAATCTTAGTCATGCAAGAGGAACTTAATAAATTCCAAAGGAATGATGTGTGGTTTGTCACGGAAAGGCCTTGTGACAAGAATGTCATTGGTACCAAGTGAATTTTTAAGAACAAGTATGATGAACATGGTACAATCACAAGGAATAAGGCAAAGCTAGTTGCAAAAGGGTATATCCAGATTGACGCATATATTTTAAGGAAACCTTTGCCCCTGTTACAAGGTTGGAGTCCATTAGAATCCTCTTGTCCATTATATTTTATTTGAAATTCAAGCTATATCAAATGGATGTCAAAAGTGCATTCTTGAATGTGATTCTCTAAGAAGAAGTATACATTGAGCAGCCTGAGGGGTTTATGGACCCTCACTTTCCTAACTACATATACTAGCTCAAGAAATCTTTGTATGGTCTTAAGCAAGCTCCAAGAGCTTGGTATGAAAGACACAATATTTCTTCTTGATCACCATTTTGATGGAGGAAGTGTTGATAAAATACTATTCATCAAGAAACAAAATGATCATATACTCATTGCTCAAATTTATGTAGATGATATCATTTTTGGATCTACTAGTGAGGAGATGTCTTATGTTTTTACCCAAACAATGAACTCAAAATTTGATATGAGTATGGAAGGAGAACTAAAGTTCTTCCTAGGTTTACAGATAAAGCAAACAAAAGATGACATCTTTTTTAGCCAAACCAAGTTTACAAGGGACTTAGTTTTCAAATTTGGATTATAAGAATCCAAACCTACAAGTACACCCATTAGCACAAGTGACAAGATCACTAAAGACCTTGAGGGGGCTGAGGTTAATTCCACCTACTATAGGAGCATCATTGGGAGTATGCTCTACTTGACTGCAAGTAGACCAGACATTGTTTTTAGTGTAGGTGCATGTGCTAGATATCAAGCTGCCCCCAAAGAATCACATCTTCAGGTAGCTAAGAGGATTATCCGGTATGTCCATGAAACTACGGATTTTAGCCTATGGTATCCATTTGATACCACATCTGAGATAGCTGGGTACTCAGATGCTGATTGAGTTAGTGATGTGGAGGATCATAAGAGTACGAGTGGAGGTTGCTTCTACATAAGCAACAATCTTATCTCTTGGTATAGCAGGAAATAAAATGTCATCTCCTTATCAACTGTTGAAGTTGAATACATTGCAACTGGAAATAGATGCACCCAACTCTTGTGGATAAAGAAAATGTTTCATGATTACGAGTTAGAGCAAGGCACTATAAGCTTATTTGTAGATAATAAAAGTGTCATTGATATTTCCAAAAGTCATGTCCAACATTCAAGGACAAAGCACATTGACATAGGACATCACTTTGTTCTATAATTAATGGAAGAAAAGATTGTTTCCTTGAATTATGTCAAGACAGAAGATCAATTATCAAACATTTTGACAAAACCTCTTGATTCCAAATGGTTTGAGTATCTTCAGAGTGCTATAGGATTATGCACTATCTAGGGAAATCTTACGAGATTCTCCCAAGGTTATGGTGCATTGGGTAGGGAGCCATGGAGTGTTGCATGTATTGGAGTAGATTGTGGGACTTAGAGGTGGAGTTTCTCAAAAATTGAAGAAATAGTCAAAAATCCACTTTTTAAATTGATTGTGTTGTTTGCAATCGATTTCACTCCAAACCAATTGCAAAAAAGTGTAACCAGTTTGGCCAAATCGATTATGAAAAGCACAATCGATTTGGAAGGCAATGTTGTCCATAAAATTTCATGTGGTTTAAAAGGTACACGAACAGTTGTTTCCCTTATTTTTCATCTTCAAAACGTTCATTCCTTCTTCTAGAGCCTTCCTTCTTGCATTTTTCTTGATTCTCCTCACCAGATCTACAGTTTCTCACCAAATCTACATGTTTTTTTGCTAGAGATCATGCCTCCACACATGAAGAAGCCCACGTCTAAGGGAGGATCTTCATTTGACCCTCCACATAACCCAGGCAAGAGGCCGGTGAATCAATCACCACCAAGGAAGAGGTCGAAGCAGCCAGTGGCCTCGTATTCTCCCAATCGCAATGCTACCGGCCTAGAGAGGTACAATAGGATATTCTCCCATCATTCCATCATCACGGAACGTAAACTGAATGTCGAGACACTCTACATGGCATTTCTGACAGAGAGGTTGGAGGGACATCGATGGATGCCTTTCATCTAGGTGTTTGGACCCGTCCAAGAGAAGACGGTTCACGTCTTCTACGCGAACATGTTCGAGATCATTGATGAAGATCTCTCATTTTAGACTATGGACACCCCAGTCCAAGTCAGTGCCTTTATTCTCTCATATCTCTTTGGTGTTCCACATCCTCCTACATCAATCGCCTATCCTAATCATCACCTCACTATGGTGCAAAAGGGCAGCATGGTGGAAAACTTGTGTAGGAAGTTTGTAGACTGGCTAGATCACCTTCCCCACAAGCAGTGTAGGCCCATGGTCCAGGTGCTACATAGGATTTTCACATACAACGTACTTCCAACCATAAATTGAAGTGTGTTGACCAATGATACGGTGTACCTCATCGATGGGATTCTCAATGGTGCCTATATTGATCTCCTAGAGATTCTGTGCCATACGATGATCCGCACTCATGAGGCTACCCACTCCACCGGTAGTCTTCCATACCCTACCATAATCACTCACCTTCTATAGTCAGCCAAGGTGCCTTTCAAGGTGGCACCTCAGGGATGAAAGTCCAACAAGGCCATGGGGCACGACACCCTATGCAAGATGGGCCTGATTGAGAAAGGCATAGGCCTCACAACTGGCCCCTCGCATGCGCATCAGGCTACTATCTGCACCTCTACCTTGTCCCTTCTACTTACTCTGGTTCAGAAAGTGACTAAAGTCTTGAAGAATCAGAAGACTTTGGCTTCCAACCAGAAGCAACTGGCGGTGTGCTACAACGCTGACCACCTTGAGCACCCTATTGTCTTAGGATCAGTGAGTGGTTCAGATTCTGAGCCAACAGGCAAGGCCGGGTTTGAGGTCTAGTCTCCACAACTTTGAGTAGATCCTTATTCCGATGAGGAGGATATCATTACCCCTAGTGCAGGGGTTGCTCAAGTGGAGGGAGCCCACACTACTATCGCTGCTACTGAGGCTACTGCTACTGATGATGTAGCGGATGATGATGATGATGGTGATGAGGGAGATGAGGGAGAGGAGGGAGATAAGGACTATGATGACAAAGATGATGAGGACGATGGAGCAAACCAGTTCGAGAGGGTCGATCAAGTTGCTGATGCTAATAGTAGTGACTCAGAGGGATAGTTTTCTTTTTGTATTGTTGCTCATGCCCACTAGGGGCTTTACTTGGTACATTTCAGTTCTGACATGTGTATAGGAGTTGTTTCCCTTTGGTATGGTCATCTCATGACTTGACATGTTTAGAACTGTGGATGAAGGTTCTTTGTAATTTTATCATATTTATCCACTATTCTATTTTTCTCCTCTCTATGGCTTCTTATTATGCATTTATATTTCTCCTTGATTATGTGTACTTGTCAATTCTTGTCAAAAAAGGGGAGAGACACCACAAATCCATATTCGAACTTGTGGAAGATGATAAGAGAGTGAGGGGGAGTTATGTGAGCTGAGGGAGAGTCACATGACATCCATAGGCCATACATGAGAGGACCTAGCATGTGATATTTAGTGTCGGTTACATTCCTCTAGATCTAGTGAGAGAGCACTAAGATAGGGAGAGTTTAAAACTTTAATGATCAACCTTAAATGTAAAACAACCTATTTTTATGTATGTTATTCATATTCTCTCATGCCTTTATTTTATGCTCATATATTGTTTATCTATTGTCATTTGGCATGAGAAAGGTGGTTGTTTTGTGGTTGTGATTGCAGGGCTGTTGACTCCAAGTAGAAGTATTGTCAAGAAGCATGAGCTGCACTCCTATCTTGTGTATTGATGAGTTTATTGGGTTATGGGAACTCAATGTAATTTATGTACAAATGTGTACTTGAGTTTTGACATGGAATTGACAAGGGGGAGATTGCTGATGTATGTCAATCCCATGAGCATGTGTTAGGAAAAGGGTAGGCATGTGTTGGACAAAGGGTAGTGCTAAGAGTCTTGTAAGTGTCCTATGTGAGCTCACAAGTTTGAATCATGAAGCCAAGAAGGACCCAAGACCAAGAAAAAGCACCGGGAAGAGGCACTCCAAGGAAGGTATACATCATGCATATCATGTCATATTGTATGCATAAAATCAATCCTAGACATGATTTAGGGTGCCTATCATTGCCCCAAAAGAATGCCCAAAAGACTGTCTAAAAGACTGGTGGAGGAAATTTGCCCAGGTTCAAAAGTTCATAAACATGGCAATGAAGCCGATTGCACTTTTCTCAATCGGTTTGGTGAAATCAATTGTGAAAAGTGCAATTAGTTTTGGAACATGATTTGAGGAAATTTTTATTAACCGAGACTCAAATCAATAAGCCCAAACCGGTTTGGACATGAGTTTTGGAAATTTATCCAAATCTCAAACCGATTTCAAAAAGCCAAATTGGTTTGGAGGGTAATTTTAGAAAATATTTTTTCACGAAAATTTAGGCTAATGTTTTAAACTTTGAACCCCATTTTGGTTCATCTAAAGACCCAAAAACATTCCCTTATTATCATATGCTCATCCTAAGGCCAAGGATGCTCATCCCCACTATAAAAGGACTTTTTCCCATTAGGGTAAGAAGATCCTCCAATACTCCAAGTCTTTTGAGAGAGCTAAGAGGCATACTATTTTGAGAGCCTTCTCTACTATGCAAACTTCTAGTGCCTACTGTTTACTAAGCTTTAGTATCTAGCATCCTACACTTCTCTCTACTATTTCTCTCTCCTATTGAGCTACATTCCAATTATTGAGGAGAGGTTGTGTGAGCACTTTTTCCTAGTGGAACTCACCTTTGGCTGAGCTCAAGGAGCACTAGAGCCAAGCACTTAAAGCTTGTGGGTAGCTAAGGCACATCAGCTCAACAAGGAGCATCCCACACATATTGAGCAACTAGCAACATAAACTATATTGTGGTAATATTTTCTTGACCTTGCATTCATTTGCATTCATATTTATCTTTTCTATTGTTGTGCTTCCACCGAAGACACCGGAAGCTTGAGAACCTCCGCCGGAGACACCGGAGGTAGTGCACACTCGTTGAAGACACCGAGTGTTGTAGTTTGGCTTACTTGTGAGCAAGTAGTGGGTTTGTATATTGACCTAGGTTGTAATAGTATCCAAATGAAATATACCTAAGCTCAGTAGTGAGCTTTAGAAGAGTGGACGTAGGCCCGAGTGCCGAACCACTATAAATTTTGTGTTGTGGTTTGTTATTGTGTGTTTACTTGTCTCTTCATTGTTATATCTTTACACTACTCTTGTCTAACATATGTTTGATACTATGCTTGAGTAGTTTCATCTAAGCACACACTCACTTAAGTGAACAAATTGTAAGAGAAATTAATAACCACAACAAGGTAAATTTAAAAAGGGGTAACTTAATTTGAAAAAAATCCTATTCACCCCCCCTCTAGGATTATTTGTGTGACATTTCACCCGCTCTACTATAGGTAACACTATAGTGTATAATGAAACTTTGTGGTCTATGGCTGGTTCATAGAGAAGTAATTTATTAATCAAAATTCATTTGTTGCAATTAATCAATATTAAGTACATTATTCAAAATTGAATTATCCTACTTACCCCCCATCTAGGAATAATACTGGACTTTCAATTGGTATTAGAGTAGGGTTGCTCATAAATGGTGTGACCACCGGAGTGGATAAATCAAATAACTCCTAGAGTAGAAAACACTAGATGGTCAACCTATAAGAGGCATACTTAACCACAAAACCCCCATTCTTCAATGGGAAAAACTATCCCTATTGGAAAATAAGGATTAGTTCATTCCTTCAGGACATGGACTTGTCTGTGTGGATGTCTATTCAACAAGGTTAGATAATACCAACAACACTAGAAGCACAATGGGATAAGACTATAAAGAAAGCCCACATTACAAACTATAAGGCATTGAATGTCATCTTTTGCGCAATTGGCCAGAATAAGTTCAGGTGGATATGCTCACTCACTTCGCCTATGGAAGCATGGGATGTACTAGAAGTAACCCATGAAGATACCAGTGCAGTTAAAAGGTCAAAACTATAAATGTGTACCACTAAGTTCAAAGAACTTAGAATGGAAGAAGATGAATAGTTCAACGACTTCTATACTAAGCTGCAAGACTTAGTTAACTCCAGAGCAAGACTTGGAGATCCACTGAAATCCGATGTGATTGTAACGAAAATCCTTAGATCACTCCCAAAAAGATTCAGACCTAAAGTGATTGCTATAGAAGAAAGCAAAGATATTGATACCTTAATAGTAGAAGAACTCGTTGGGTCACTTCAGACCTTTGAGATGACCTTTAAACCAAATATCAAGAAGAAGGGAGTTGTAGTCAAAGCTGGAGAGTTGTCAAGTTCGAAAGAGAATTCTGTTGACAAGATGGCCTGCATTACAAGAGGGTTTAGAAAATTTTATAAAAATAATGCAAAACATCTTAGGAGAAAATTTTCCTCTAGAAACCCTAAGGATTCATCTAGTAGAAAAGAAATATCCTAGGATGAAGTCGTTTGCTATAAATGCAAAGGACGTGGTCACTTTGCTTATGAGTGTGCCAATAATAAATCTAAATCTAAGGGCAAACCCAAGAAGGCTATGACTGCCACATGAGATGACAACACTGATGACTCATATGAAGAATCATCTAGCTCTAATGAGGATACATCAAAAAGAGTAGTTGCATTTGTTACTTTCACTCAAATTGACTCTAGTAGCGAGAGTGAAAGTGAATGTGAGAATAAGGAGAATAAACTTCAAGGGGAGTTTAATAAACTCTTTGAAGAAAACTCCACATTGGAAAAGCTAGTAGCTCAACTTAGAAGTAATAAAAAAGAACTTTTAGTTCAACTGAGTAACACTAGCAGTAAGTCTATTGAGGATGTGGAGTTACTTGAAACTAACTCTAGACTTTTAAATGAGAACCACAAAGAAGAGTCTAGATCTCTTGGATTAGAAGAAAATGTCAAAACTCTAGAACTAAATGTAAAAGATGCCTATGAGTACATAGGTGACCTCAAAAACCAGGTTGACTCTCTAAATGAAATAAATAAAGAGCTAAATGTGACTTGCACCAAATTGACTCAAGAAAATATAGATTATCTTCAAATTAATTGAAAAACTATAAGATGATAAGAGGAAGTCAATTTCTATGCTTACCCTAGGAAATCCTAGACTTGAAAGAATGCTCATAATGGGTAAGAATAGTGGTGATAGAAGAGGACTTGGGTTTAACTATGTATCTATTTATAAGAAGGACCAACCCGTTATCTTTGTAAAGGGAAAATAAAAAGTACAAAATCCTCCTCCCAAGCAAAAACCAAATGAGGTAAGGCAATTCCAAAAATACACCCTTACTCATAAAGGCCAAACTCTTTCCCAACTTCTCAAGAACTTGGGAAATAGGCAAAAAGGTCACTTGCCTTATCAAAAGATAAAAGCTCTTGATCATCAGCAAAACACTTTCTATGAAGGAAAAACCATAAATACATCTCAACCGTTAACATCTTGGACTAAGGTGTCATATGGTAAAAGACCTTAATTTCACAAAGGTAATACCCATGACAAAAGGAAAGAGACCTCTTAGAGAAACAACTTCCATGCATCTACATGTAGAGCTCTATAAATCATGTGCTACTATTGTGGATAACAAGGACACACAAATATAGATTGTAGAAAGAGGATGGATGATTTAAAAGCTAAGTTAATCCAGGAAAATCAAAGGAAGTTGAATGAAAAGAATCTCAGAAAAAGGGCATACTTCCAAAGAATAGAACATGAGAATCTTGAGAAAAAAAAGAGGATGACCCAGACTAGACAAGTTAAACTAAACAAATATGAGTAAAAAAAGATGAACTCAAATGTCTTATAGTCTACACTGCTCTCAAATCGTATCTTGATAGTGGGTGCTCAAGACATATGACTAGTGTGACAAATTACCCTTCTCACACTATGTTCCAGTTAAGGAAGGTAGTATAGCTTTTAGTGATGGAAACACTGCTAAGATTATGGGCAGAGGTGTAGTTGAAATACCCGGAGTTCCAACACTAAGAGATGTTCTCTTTGTTGATGTTCTCAAGCATAACCTCCTAAGTATAAGTCAAATATGTGACTTGGGTTATGATGTAGGTTTCACTAAGGAAGGGTGCCACATCAAGAACAATGAGAAAGTTGTAGCTAAAGGCATTCACAATGGTGACAATTGCTATATCTTTGGAAGTAGCACTCCAAACACATGTCTTATCACTAGACAAAATGAGACAAGTCTTTGGCATCAATGACTTAGACATATAAATTTTAGGGATTTATCTAAGCTAAGTAGAAAAGACTTAGTTCTTGGGATTCCCAAACTGAGTAAACAAGAAAATCCCATATGTAGTGGTTGTCAACTAAGAAAATAAACCAGAACATCTCACAAAAAGTTGACAGACATAAGAACCACTAGACCATTAGAGCTAATCCATATGGATCTAGTCGGACCAACAAGAACCAAGAGCCTTGGTGGCAAAAGGTAATTCATGGTCATGGTGGATGATTTCTAGATACACATGGGTATCTTTCCTAAGAGAGAAATTTGAAGCATTTAATGAGTTCAAAAACTTGTGTATTAAATTACAAATTGAGAAATAACTCACAATTAAGAGAATTCAGAGTGATCATGGAAGTGAATTTGAAAATAGCAAATTCACTAACTTCTGCAATGAATGTGGAATTAAACACGAATTCTCTGCACCCAAAACTCCACAACAAAATGGGGTAGCTGAAAAGAAAAATAGGACTTTATAAGACATTACAATTGTCATGCTGTCAAGTAAAGACCTTTCCAATAGGTTTTGGGCTGAAGCTATAAACACCTCTTGCTACACAAGCAATATGGTGTTCCTAAGTGTTTATGTAAAGGAATCATTTATCAAATCCATGGACAAAGGTGTAGAAGAAGCTACAACAAGTCAAACCTTGAAGACCAAGACTCAAGCTAGGCTCCAACTTCTGAGAAGGTAAAGGCATGCATGTAGCTTCATGGGGATCATATAGTATAACCCTAGGCATGTCCACATACATGGTTGAACGCCTCGAATTGATCCCAAGTGGATATAGACCTCCCCAAGATACACACAACACTAATTATACTAAATACACTGTGTGTGACCTATCACAAACCCTATGATCAATCACAATGTAGAATCCACTATGTCTGATTGATCATAAAGTCCATGATCAATCACACTCAAGTTTTTGACCTCTTGAGGACTAGGCCCCTTCTCCATGATCGATCACAACATGGGTTCTAACAGCCTTATGATCAATCACAAAGTCTATGATCGATCACAATGTGGTTGTGACTTAAAGTGGGGCCCACACCACTCGACACCCCCAGGCATGTTTTGGTGGTCATGAAAAAATGGCTCATGATCAATCACGGATCTGGTTTTTGTGGAGTCCTCTAAAACTCTGTTTTGAATGTATGACCAGTTTCTTTTACCTGTTTGAAAAGATTTTAATCCAAGGATTGTGAGCCTTTTTCCATCTTCTATTAAAGGAAATGTTCTCTATTAGGGAAAAATAATCTTCAAGCATTCAAGAGAGTTATTGCTTTACTAAAAAGAGCCTCCAAGGGTGAGAAACCCTATTCCTCCATTGCTTGAGTTCCAAGCTTGAAAGTTCATCAATAAAATCTCTCTTGGTTCCCTCTCAACTCATATTAACTAGCATCTACTTGAGAGGTGTGGTTTGGGTTATCCATAAAGGAAACCCCCTTTTTGGTTGACCTAGCTTGAAAACTTTAGTGCCATATCTTGAAGAAGAAGTGGGTGTATAAGGAAAACCAACTCAACAAGGAGCACTCCCACATGTGGTAAGAACAACAACATCAACCAACCTAGTAGTAATATTTGCTATTCATATTGCATTCATTTGCATATTCATTTATCATCATTTGCCTTGCTTCCTTCAGAGACACCGAAAACTTTACTACCTCCGTTGGAGACACTAGAAGTAGTGCACACTCGCTGGAGACACCGAGTGTTGTTGAGTAGCTTGCTTGTGAGCAAGTAGTAAGGTTTTGTATGTTGACCTAGGTTGTATGTGA
>JAOXJP010095138.1:0-14560 GCA_025762735.1 Platanus orientalis | reverse complement strand
TAGATGAATGTAACATTGGTGGTATATTTATCTACTGAACTTTTGAATGGCGCTTAGTTTGTCTTCCTATCATTTGGTGCTAAAGGGAAACCCCAGTATCAATTGTAGCTACCACTAGCCCTAACATCTCATTTGTAGCTGAGTTGTTAATATCCTCTACTCTTTCTGAGTTTTTCTTTTATTTACTTCATGATCATATAAAAGTGGAGTTAATATTCTGTGTGGTGTGATACAAGGAATGCTAATTACGGTATGCCATCAACATCAAAATTATAACAAACTGGTGATTGAGTGCCTTCACCTTGGTAAACCAATTGGGCCGTGTTGGAGGCTTTAATCATATTGCTTTTACCTGCAATTTTGGGGTTAAGTAGTGCACTCACAGAACTATCTCTACACAAAATTTCAATACAGTTCGCAAACCCTAACTAGGGTTCTCATTCCAGTCGACCAAACTAATTTTTTGGACCAGATTTAAACTGCGTCAGGCTTAGCTGACTAATTTGGGGAAGTATATCACATATGCAGTTTGAAACTTCAAGGCAATCTGATTATTCTTCAGAGGGCCTATAATCTACAGGATTAAATGATCTTTTAAGATTATCCTGCATCACATGGCTTCTACCTCACCAGTACTAAATCAGATCATTAATATCACCACCACCACTACCACCAAGAAAGACAACAAATCCTGACACCAACCACTTGGGTTCAGCTACACGTAACTTGTTCCACCATTCCCCTCTATCATTAATCACCTAATTTAATTTAAAATTGCATTAAGAACCTACACATGGATAACATCATTGGTTATCCCTGCAGTATATTTATTTTATAAAATTAAGCAAGAAAACTTTATTAAAAAACAAAAGATAAAGAGAGGTGATTTCAACTGCCAAAAAAGAAATTTTAAATAAGAGAAAAAGAGTTCAAATACCATGGCTTTTTTCTTGTTTCCTCTATCAAATCTTCATCAAAAAGAAAGAGGACACCCACATATATCACATGCAATATCACTAAAGCCATTTTCAGACCCCATGAAGATCTCCGAGCTGAAACCCACAACTCATGAAACAAAAAAAAATATATCATTGGAAAAAATGACAAAAACCAAATATTAAACAGATGGACGGTGTTGAAAAACACCCAGACGAAAACCGAGTGACAAGAAGTACCCTGATCAGAGAGACAAGGGAACTGCTCAAAGCATCGGTCTCGTGCTCGATCCCATGCATCGCGGAAAGGGCGGCAGAGACCCACAATCATCATCAAAACCGTGGTAACTTTCAAATGACTGCTGAACAAAATTCCTTTTCTTCTCTGCACGAAAGAGAAAAACAAGTAACAGAGAGAAGGGAGAGCTAAGTAAACAAGTTTTGTGGAGTACAAAAGAAAGAGAATTACATGACAAAGACATTAAATGACCTTTTCAAGGACCCTACATGAAAAGGTGCACACCGTGCACCATAGTCACAATGACTTCCAAATCCAACTTCTCAACTGAGTACTCATACTAAAGAAATACATATAAGTAGACAAAAATATGGTGCATTCAACTTTGCACTGTGCCTACATGCAAGTTTCTAATTTCTGGGCTAGGCCTCACACAATGGCCAGTTTCAATATTGGGCCTCTAAACTTAGTCCACTGAGATCTTGGCCAATGCAGATGGACCTAAATTCAGGCTGGGGTTGATTCAACCCAATGTGCAGCCCTACTATTAATGGGTATATGCTGGTTTGTTAGATACCAATCAGTAGATGGTATTACCTAGGATACTTGTCTACGTTAAAATGGTTTGTAGGACTCTCTCTCTCTCTCTCTCTCTAGTTTATTAACTTGATCAACAACACATCAAATGTAAATCATTTTTGTTTTGTGCAATACACAAGCAATGTTATTTATTTGTACAAAACATGCATTTGCACTTGCTTTGTAGTTACATTTACATGGACTAGCCAAGATCGATCCGATCAGCGATCTGGTCAGGATCAGCTAATTCTTGACCTTTTTCCTTGAGTATTTACGATGGATCATCCAATCCCGGATCGGGATCGTCCCATGGATGAAAGAGACAAACCAGTCTATATTGTTCTTCCCTGTTTCAATATGAAATAGAGTAGAACAGTTTTTGGTTGTTCAGACCAACTTGACTATGGGTAGATGAATGGTCTATCAAGTGGAGAGCTAGGTCTTGTTGCTCTATGGATTGCTATCATGTATTTGGCTGCATAGAGAGAGCCATTTGATAGCCCTAAATACGAATAGCCATATCAAATAGAAAGAGAACACCAATAGGGCAGAAGTTAAAGGAAGAGACAAATGGCTGTAGTCACCATATGTTATCAATGTTTCATCATTTCAAAATTACTCACATAGCCAATGATTTTGGATAACTGACCTATGACCCATCTGGGTTTTGTTAACCATGATTTTGTAACTCATAGTATCAGTTTTTGTATAGCAACTGAGATTGTTTAGTGTCCTTAATTTATGATTCTTTTTTCTTCTCTTCAACTCATCCGTTTATACATAAATTTATTGAAAGGAAAAGCCTAAATACTAAAAATAAAACCCAAGATGCTGAAAACAAAAAGGAACTCAATAGCACCCATGAAAAGAAAAAAACTGTCATGAAAAAATAGGCAAAGGGATCAAACAAGAAGGTCAAGCAAGCCCTTCCCAAACACCCCCCCCCCAAAAAAAAAAGAGAGGGAGAGAGAGAGGGAGAGGGAGAGGGAGAAAGAGAGCACCCATAAGCAAGAAGAACAGAGTTCCTAGTTAGAAACTTTCACCCACAGACAAGGGCATGAGAAAAAAGCATCCAACAAAGGAATTTATCCAAAAACAAAAACACCCAACAAAGGATAGAACTCACCTAAACCCAAGCAAGACCCACCAAAACAGCCCCAAACAAGGACACAACAGAAGGGTCTACCAGAGAAATGGAAAAGCCAACAACTGGCAAAGGCCACCTCTCAACCACAGCTCAAAGCCTCAAACACTTTTACAGGGAGAGGCTTGGAAAAAAAATAATAACTCAATTATCCAAATCATGAAATCAAAGGTCGACAAATTTCATACTACATGTGTCAGTTTCAAAAGGTACCAAAATAAAATATACATATAGAATAAAACATACCATGCTTCAATCAAAATATCACAATATTTCAAAACATTTCAGTCACTTCGAAAGGAAAGTTATGAAGTCCATAGAAAAGTGCATTATGTTGGTCAACTTATAAAAAAAAGTCATTTGACGCTAATTTCTTACCGTGAGTGCTTTAAACCCCTATTTTTCACATTTTTCTTACAAGATGCTCAATTTTGGCCTTCAATAGTCAAAATCTAGGATTCTCCATTTAAATCATAGACAAAGATTGGATTGCAGATTGAAGATTCGAGATCAAATGCCCAAATTTTGAGGAGAAACAAGAACTAAGCTAAAAAATTGTCTCTTTTTTTAAGGTTAGATAACATGCAAATGCATCAACATTAACCTTTGTGGATGCATTTGCACAATATTAAGCGAATTAAAGTGACTTTTTGTTGCTAAAATTTAGATAAATTTGAAAAGAAAAAAAAAGTCATTTCTTTCAAAATATTTATATAAATCTAACATGTTTATTTCTAGTTTTCTATATGATGTATGACTTGGGTCGATCTAGACTTTGATAGTGTTAAAAAATTGGAAAAAAAATAATTACAAATATAAGTTACAAAAAAAATCAATATTTTGAAAGGAAAAAAAAAAGAAGTAAAGAATCAAATGTGCATGATTTTATATGTGAAATATCTATGGGCCTAATCTACAGTATGCTCCAAATTTGTATTTTTCTAAAAATAAATAATTTTTTAATTTCGTTGTTAAATATTAGCAATTAAGTACATGGAGGAAAATATAGAGAAAACTACAATATATATATCTTTATTTTCTGATGATTTACTGTGTTCTTTAACTTCAATAATTTTTGTATAAAACATAAAAGTACTAGCAAGGACAAAGACCCCATTCAAGTAAAGAGCAGGCCATAGGTTATAACGTGTAATGTATTTGGGATAAATGATAAAGACTTGATTATTTTTCCTTACTTTGTGCATAATCTCTATGGGAAGGGGTGCACAATGTTGTGGGATGATTTGTGTTCACTAATTCAGGCTGTTCTTTCACCCTTTAGTGTTTTTTGTGCTATGTTCATGCATTGTAACCTTCACTAGCCTGGTGAAGTTTCTTTTTCAAATTTCAAATAAAGTTACCTTTTTTTTTCTGAGAGAATAAGGTAACTTATTAAAAAGCACCAAAGGCACCAAAAGCATGAGAGATGCTCAAACAACCAACAAAGCCATCTCTCAAAAAAGAAAACGAAAACGAAAACAAACCACAAAAAAGATAGAGGAACATCGACAATGGGCTACATGATAAAGGAGTCCCAATCAAATATCCAAGAACGGAAAGGAGGCCACATATATCTAAAAAATATTTATTATGTGATGTGTTACAAGCAAATGTCACATAATGTGTCATATACCGCTTCTAGGTCATATTCTAAGTGTAGAAGATTGTTTGTCTCCAGATCTATCGAGATGCCACTCTAAGCAAAGGATGATGTTGGTTGGCAGCATGGGTGGCCTCTTAGATGGAAACAAGCAGAAGTCCAAGTGCAACTATTATAGTGAGAAGATTGGCAGTGTGGTGTTCGATTGAAGCAACACCTTGCTATAGGTTTTCCTAATGTAGCGCAATGCTCGAACTACTCAAAGGAAGTCAAGCTTACAATACAAAACCTCCTAAAAGGTAGAATTTTAGATTGGAAGAAGATGGAAAGAAATGTGGTACAATTCAAAGAAGTTGGAGAGGGCCTATTATCATAAGGGTGGTCTTGTTTAGGTGGATGACAATGACAATGATGATGAAAGTGTTGCATATCCTTCAGATTGCAAAACAGAGCAGCAAAGACAGCAGCATCAACTTTCTGTCCAAGAAAATTAGGCAGTTGACCATAAAGAGGTACAGATGTGAAGAGTTTACTCCAATCCAAATTTGGCCCCTTGATGCATGAGGGAGATGACATTCCTGGGGTGCAGTCGTGGTTCAAGAAACAGTCATAGTTTGAGAAAAGGTGAAGAGGAGGAAAATTCTAGCCATGGGAAGCCAGTGATGCAAGTATGACACACATTTTGTGGAGCAGATCCAAGATGGATCCCTTCATGAATCACAGCCATGATTCTAAGCAGAGAATGCTGGATGTAGGGGAATACAAGGGATAGTGGAGGTTCAACATGATTTGAATTCATATTCTTCAACAGCATTCATGCCCATTTAACAAAACTAGTACTTTCAAAACTTATATGAGGTTGCAAAACCCGGACTGGGGATGAAGGCATCCAATGCTCATGAACTGATAAGCAAATAATTGGGTCAGGCAAAGGAGTTGTAAGATTACACAAGAGTCCTGTAGAAGCAATGGGCATAGTATGTGATGACTATCACGTGTGATGGTTGGACTGGTCCTGTCATCAATTTTAAGATTTATTGTGACAGTCGCACGATATTCTTTAAGTCCATCAAGGCATCTGATGTCATCAGGGATGCGAAGTACATGTACTGGCAGATAGTTGACATGACCAGTGAAGTAGGAAGAAGAACGTTATATAGATTGTCACAAATAAAGGGACTGACTTCAAGAAATGTAATCCTCAAAGTATAAAACTTTTAAACCCCATGTGTGGCCCATTGGATTGACTTGATGCTTAATCACCGATTGCAAAAGAGGATGGTTGTTAAGAAGGTTGTAAAAGACACAAGTGCAAGGACCAACTTCTACTATAAGATGCTCTGAAGGGTGATATAGTTGGTTACAAAACGTGTCAATCCCCAGCGTTTACCTACGTATGTACAACCTATGAACAAAAGGCCTGCATTTTCAGTGAACTTTCAATTTTCATATGTTTTGAAAGGAAATCCCCCTTGGCCATCACCATATAGAGCCTTGAAATAGAACATCAAGGAGAGAAAAGAAAAAGGTGCCATGAGGCTTTAAACTCCACAATTTCCCATCAGGATCATTTGGAGAAATTTAAGCGTGCTCTAGAGATTCTAACAATGTGCGAACAAATATATGTACATTCTAATATCTAATAGTATATTAAAATATAATCAAAATAGTATCAGTTAGTAAATATTAGATAATGTTAGTCATAAACCATGGAACAAAGTTTCTTCCTCAAAACATAATGTGATACTGCGAGTTATTGCATTAGGTCACATGAGTTAAAAAGATAAGAAACCTTAGAAATGATGTCTTTAGTTTGACTTTACTCATGTTACTTTATCCAAAAAAAAAAAAATGTTACTTTGTAATCTAAAATATGTTGTGCATTTTTCTGGGCATATGCATTCTACTATGATGATGCAGACTTTGCAGCCTGCAGTGCCAAGGGATTTTCTACTACGTGGAGCGATAACATGATAGATCCAGACCATCCATTCTATAGCAGACCCTCTGGATTAACCAAATGTATAATGACTGTCCACAACAGCCCCATGACCCAACACCTACTGCACTTTTCCCCTGCCAATAATAGTCCTCAAGATTTCTTTGATTTTTTTTGGATTTTTTTCAGTAAACAAGGTAGAATAAAGGTTCTTTCTGCCAAGTGTCATAGGGCTGATGGGCTGAAACCTGCCACATGGTAAGAGGGTGACACAAAGAACCACATGGACCCATTTTGGGCTGCCATGTAAGCTTCCACATGTCAGATTCCCATCATAACAAGATTCCAAGCCCATTACCTCTCACCAGCAAACTGTGCCTCCTTTCTTTATATTCTAAAACAAAATTAAATTTATTTTTAATATTTACAGATATACAAATCAATAACATATAACTAATTGTTTCATTTCCCTAATGTTAAATCTAATATGAAGAGTAGCATTTTAAATAAATGTAATGTCCAATTTATATAATGAAATTAATAGATCTAATCTGGTAAACGTAAGGTCAAATATGAGGCATCTCAATGCAAAAGGATTACTATTAATTATTTAAATCCAAAGAGACTGCATTCATAGAATCTTTGTCATTAATATCAAAGAAACGTTTTGAGAGAATTTAACACAATGTTTTTGTCATGGTTTGCTATGTAAAAAATTTATTTTTATTTTTGCAAAATGAAATTTACCAATGGCTTTTCTTGGATTTCCTTATAGAAAGTCAATAAAAATCCCGGAACAGTAGTTCGGTATAAGTGGATAAACAGAAAAATGGACAACTAAGATAAAAACTAAAAAGAATTGAAACCCTACATTTAATGGGTACAACCTTAGAAATCCACAGGGCCAGTAATTAACAATGGGATGAATTCAGTCTCAACTCTGAGCCCTATCAACTATTTAAGAATTCTTACCAATCAAAAAAACAAAAACCAATTTAAGAACTCTCTTAAAGTGTCTAGCGATATACAAGAAGAAGAACAGAGCCACCAATTTTGGTTTTTAACCTATGAGATCTCAAAGGTGAAACCTCTCAAATGCTAAGGTTGTGTGGAATCCAAGTATTAAGGTGTCTGCTTAAAAACCATTTATGAACCATAATCCAACTTTATAAATAATGGTTATGAGTTTCTCCATTAAAAACTTTTTAAATGAGTAATTGTTAAAATGGTTCAAGCAATTTTGACCCATGGAATACAAATGTCAGTTATCAAGTTTTCAATCCCTTCAACTTGAGGAGTTTTCTGCATTATTATTCATATAATTTGGGTAAACCATTATGTCATTTGTGCCACTATAGTTTAGTGGTTGAGCATTGTCTCGTTAACTGAGTTTTCTGCCATATTCTCTTGCCCTGAATGATACAAATAAAGCGAGAGTAACAATTGGACAAAGAGGAGCTAAATAGATTGTGTCTAGAGTCTAAACATTCCTTCTAAGATGAATATTGGGTGTCGTCAACATTCTAAAGCTGATTGAAAAGGTGCTGAAGAGGGTAAACGGGGACAAGATGCTACGATTGGCTACAGTTGTGAAGTCGTGAAATAAATGATGTGGGGCAACTTCGGGCAGTATTATCCTGCTATATGGGCCAAAATAGATGTGTTGCAGAAGTAAGGACAGAATTAAAGAAATCATGAACAAATTATATAAACACCCATATAATCTCAACATTAAGAAGAAGAGGAAAGGAGAGGGAATCAAACCAAAAGAATTAGATAGAATAAAGGAGAAAAGAAAAAGAAAATTAGTGATGCATGATATGACAAGCTTGAGGTCAAAATGATGTAAGACAACCTAAGTTTGTATATCTTGCAAGTGCCCAAAATTATATGCGGACGCTTAGGACAGATTTAAAATTAACCAAGGAACTCAATAAAGACACACCAAGTAATCACATACTCAAAAAAATATGAGGTAAAGAAGATATGATCAATTAGAAAAAACTAAGAATGATTAGAATAGAAAAGAAGGGAGAGAATAGAAAGAAGGGGCTGTTTAGGGTTTCTGAAATTTCTAGACGGAACCCATGAAATTACCAAAATACCCCTAAGGGGTTTAGGTACATAAAACCTTAAATTACCAGTCAGCAGTGTTTCTTGAAGAAAAGAAACATAAAACAATGAAGGGTTTTGGGTCAAGAACTTTTTTTGATAGGTAAACATTAGTGGTTAATTTATTAGTAGGTGAAGGCGGGTTTTGAACCCAGGTCTATGGTACGACATCTGCAGACTTTATGATCAAGACAGCTGGGAATGAAGGAGAGTTTTGGGGGTTTAGAAGGGGACTTATAGTGGATAAAAATTCTAAAATAAAATTAAAGAAAAGATGAAAATAGAGGGTCCATTTTGACTGTTTTAGAACTCAGAAACTTAGCCAGAATTCAAGAATGGGTACTTTTAACATAGAAAACCCTACAAAATTCAGTTATAGTTAAAGAGGATTTACTTGAAGATCAAACCTAATAAAATAAAAGAAAATTTATCCTGATTTGAAGCCTGCGATTTATCCTTGAAGAACTTCCGAGATATTCAAACATGAGCTTCTCTATTTCCACAGATTCAGATTTCGTCAACTTGGTTCGAGTGTGGGAGAATTACAGCAAGGGGATGATAACTGTGGAAGAAGAAGAATATGGGGAATGGAGGAAGAAGAAGAGAGAAGATGGGGATGAGCTAGGGTAAACCCTAGGGGAGACAACAGTTGCACCACAAGAAAGAAGGAAGAAAAAGAAAAGGCGATAGAAAGGAAGTCCATGACTGCAACCCTATTAGAGGGGAGGGGATAGGATGGGATATAACACCCAAGGGAAAAAAACCAATTCCAAAACTTAATTCATATTCAACTCTATTGATTCAATGGGGGTGCCTCTTAAATAGGCTTACATGACTTAAATTAATAAAAACTTGCTAAATTCAGAAACTTCTAAACTCCTAGACTTAAGACTTAATACTTTCCTAAAACTAAGGACTTCTAAATAGCCAATTTTCCTAAAATTTAAACTACTAAAACTTGGAACCAAAGAGGGGCTGTCAACCACCTACTTGTAGGGCCCACTTGTTGACTTTAGAAACCCACAAAAGGACAAAACAGTAGCTGTCAACCAGCACACAAAATTTCCCACTTTTCCATTGGCTTTTAGCCTTATCACATAAACATAACCTCTACCAAAAACCCAATAAAACTCATGGCACAAAAGACCTTATTACATTGATATCCCACTCACCTAAGACTCTAATAAACCCATGTTACACATGCAATTTGAACTTGGTCCTCTTGTGGGGTGGTACATATATCAACCTCTTTACAATGTCCGCATCATTTAGTAGATGATGAGACTGTTTAGATTTCTGGTAAATCTGGGCATATTGGTAAAATTACCAAAACACCCCTATAGACGCATTAGGAATTTATGAAATTTTGTAGGGTGTTAGATAATTCTAAAATTCATGTGCATGCAAAATTTCACGTTATTATGATAAATAATATGAAACTTACTCATAAAAAAAAAAAGTATATGAAACTCATAAAAGAACAGTCAGCAATAAACTTTTAATAGGTTAACCTAAAACAGATTATGGTTTCTGATTCAGAAACTTAGAAGAATGAGGAGAGATTAGAAAAGATTTGGAGGGAATAGAGTAGCAGCAGATAGAAGATAAAAACCCTACAGAAAAGAATTTAGAAGAACCTATTTTGGTAGGGGCGATTTCACTAGGAATGTAACCTAGAAAATCTTTAAAGAGAGAAGATGGAATTCAAGAAAAAGGGATCAAAGAATAGAATTCGGGAAAGAAAATTTAAAGGAATTCACAGATTCACATAGGTATTAAGTTAAAGACCAAAACCTGATAAAACAGAGGTTGAAAACCCTTTTCTTGAAGGGTGTGATTAGGTTCGAAAGATGCTCCAGAATACCCAGTCGTGGCTTCTATGTTCTACTTGGATTCTTCAAGTATGGAAGGTGATGCAGTAGGGAACTAAGAGAGAATTAGAAGAAGATATAGTAGTAGTAGTAGTAGTAGTAGTAGTAGAAGAAGAAGAAGAAGAGGAAGAAGACTAGGGATAAGCCCTAGAGGATCCACAAGGCCACACCATGGGAAAAGGGGAAGAAAGGAATAACACCCAAATTTCAAATTCAATAAACCATGTCTATATTACAAGTCGTGTGGTGCCTTTAAATAGACTTACAACTCAAAAATTTTAAAAATAGCCTAAAATAGAAACTTCTAAATCCTAGGAAACTTGCTAACCTCAACATGCTAAAACTAAAACTACTAAATTCTAGTCTAAGAAGGAGCTGTCGACCAACCATATTGGAAGGCCCCACATGTTGACTTTTGAGACCCAAACAAAGACAAGAACTCTAGCTGTCGACCTGCCCTTTATATAACTAAACTACCCTTGGCTTTTAGCCTTATTATTAAAATACCCTTTACTTAGAAACCCATACTACCCATGGCACTAAGGGCCTTATTACAAATGTACCCCAGCCCCTAAAATACTCTAAACAACCCACACATTACACAAATCTTTAATCATGCTCTTTTGTGTGGAAGAACATACAAGAGCCGCTTTTGATTGTCTGCATCAGACAGACAAAAGCCACAAAGTCATAATCAAGGAACAAGTGGTTTACCAGTTCCCTATCTAACAAGTACATCAAACAGACATGTGGAGAGAGAGAGAGAGAGACCATTCCTTTGCATCAGATCCTCAGCGTTTACCTACGTATGTACAACCTATGAACAAAAGGCCTGCATTTTCAGTGAACTTTCAATTTTCATATGTTTTGAAAGGAAATCCCCCTTGGCCATCACCATATAGAGCCTTGAAATAGAACATCAAGGAGAGAAAAGAAAAAGGTGCCATGAGGCTTTAAACTCCACAATTTCCCATCAGGATCATTTGGAGAAATTTAAGCGTGCTCTAGAGATTCTAACAATGTGCGAACAAATATATGTACATTCTAATATCTAATAGTATATTAAAATATAATCAAAATAGTATCAGTTAGTAAATATTAGATAATGTTAGTCATAAACCATGGAACAAAGTTTCTTCCTCAAAACATAATGTGATACTGCGAGTTATTGCATTAGGTCACATGAGTTAAAAAGATAAGAAACCTTAGAAATGATGTCTTTAGTTTGACTTTACTCATGTTACTTTATCCAAAAAAAAAAAAATGTTACTTTGTAATCTAAAATATGTTGTGCATTTTTCTGGGCATATGCATTCTACTATGATGATGCAGACTTTGCAGCCTGCAGTGCCAAGGGATTTTCTACTACGTGGAGCGATAACATGATAGATCCAGACCATCCATTCTATAGCAGACCCTCTGGATTAACCAAATGTATAATGACTGTCCACAACAGCCCCATGACCCAACACCTACTGCACTTTTCCCCTGCCAATAATAGTCCTCAAGATTTCTTTGATTTTTTTTGGATTTTTTTCAGTAAACAAGGTAGAATAAAGGTTCTTTCTGCCAAGTGTCATAGGGCTGATGGGCTGAAACCTGCCACATGGTAAGAGGGTGACACAAAGAACCACATGGACCCATTTTGGGCTGCCATGTAAGCTTCCACATGTCAGATTCCCATCATAACAAGATTCCAAGCCCATTACCTCTCACCAGCAAACTGTGCCTCCTTTCTTTATATTCTAAAACAAAATTAAATTTATTTTTAATATTTACAGATATACAAATCAATAACATATAACTAATTGTTTCATTTCCCTAATGTTAAATCTAATATGAAGAGTAGCATTTTAAATAAATGTAATGTCCAATTTATATAATGAAATTAATAGATCTAATCTGGTAAACGTAAGGTCAAATATGAGGCATCTCAATGCAAAAGGATTACTATTAATTATTTAAATCCAAAGAGACTGCATTCATAGAATCTTTGTCATTAATATCAAAGAAACGTTTTGAGAGAATTTAACACAATGTTTTTGTCATGGTTTGCTATGTAAAAAATTTATTTTTATTTTTGCAAAATGAAATTTACCAATGGCTTTTCTTGGATTTCCTTATAGAAAGTCAATAAAAATCCCGGAACAGTAGTTCGGTATAAGTGGATAAACAGAAAAATGGACAACTAAGATAAAAACTAAAAAGAATTGAAACCCTACATTTAATGGGTACAACCTTAGAAATCCACAGGGCCAGTAATTAACAATGGGATGAATTCAGTCTCAACTCTGAGCCCTATCAACTATTTAAGAATTCTTACCAATCAAAAAAACAAAAACCAATTTAAGAACTCTCTTAAAGTGTCTAGCGATATACAAGAAGAAGAACAGAGCCACCAATTTTGGTTTTTAACCTATGAGATCTCAAAGGTGAAACCTCTCAAATGCTAAGGTTGTGTGGAATCCAAGTATTAAGGTGTCTGCTTAAAAACCATTTATGAACCATAATCCAACTTTATAAATAATGGTTATGAGTTTCTCCATTAAAAACTTTTTAAATGAGTAATTGTTAAAATGGTTCAAGCAATTTTGACCCATGGAATACAAATGTCAGTTATCAAGTTTTCAATCCCTTCAACTTGAGGAGTTTTCTGCATTATTATTCATATAATTTGGGTAAACCATTATGTCATTTGTGCCTCTATAGTTTAGTGGTTGAGCATTGTCTCGTTGACTGAGGATCTGTGTATGGGCACCCCTTAGAAAGGACTCTCTGTCACAGATTTTGTATGGCACGCCAAATTCCGTAAACAGATTAGATTATACTCAGGTCTAGGTATATCTGATGCTTCGACTACACTACGAAAAAAAAAAATTATCCGAACTGAGAACAAATCCAACACTTCGAACTCAGAGGATGGATTCGAATTTGAATCCGATCCTCCAGTTAGCAAACACTCTTCCAAATGGGTAAAAAAACACCTCCAGATCCAATTCACTCCTCCACCCGACCCCTAGGCAGCATACGGTAACAAGAAATCAACAATGAAACCCTAAAATCAAACCATTTCAACAGTAACAGGCAAACAACGCTCGCAACCATCAAACAACGCAGAAATTATAGAAATGAAAACAAGAAAACATAAATAAACAATCTATACAGAAATCCGAAGGATTATAAAAGGAACAAGAAAACCTAAATTAATTTCAAGCAAAATGAAGAAGAAGAAGAAGAAGAAATGAAATGCATGGAGAATTAACCTTTTTCGGCTTCGACAGTTTCACGCCTTCACCTCTCCTTGACCTCGCTCCACAATTCACCTCAACGCATCACAGCTTCACACCTTCATTGTCCGAGAATAATGGCAGAAGATAGAGACTGGCAATGGATGAAAAAAAAAAAAACAGAGATGAAGAACGGAGAGGGAGAAATTCGTTAGAGATGAGACAGGAATCGTGCTCTGTACGAGCTGGCATTCCTAAATCGGATCCGACCAAAATCCGGTCCAACTAGTTAACGATGAGCCGGACGGAGCAGAAAACGGAGAAAAAAATTATACTAAAATGTTATGTTCCGTGATGAAAAAGTATCTGTAGTGTGTATGGTGAATGATACGTTGACATGTGTTGTTTTTTTTGGGTTGAAAACGTAAAAAAAAAAAAAAAAAAGTGTTCAGATGAAAAGTAGATGTTCAAAAGAGACACCAAATTCAAAATCCCATCATGTGGCAATCAACAGCATACCATAGAGGCCTGTGTCAACACAGAAAATTAGAAGAGAAAGCTAGATAGAACCTTCAGCACGTTTTCTATTAATGTGCATGGGTTGTTTGGGTTCTTTTTAACAATAGGACAGCCAGGAAGATTCAAAGGTGGAAGGAAAAAAAGCTCAGTTCTCCAAATAGACTCTTCTAACATCAAACACATCTGTCATTCCTATTAGAGAATGTCTTGTTTTTTACCTTGGAAAAAGTCTTTGGAGATACCATAAATACGAAACAAAAATGTTCTTAGTAGAATCAGGGGTCAAATAAGATATCCATTGGGCGTGGGCGTGAATGGATAAAAAATGCTCACCTTAACGAATGCTAACCACTGCTCCTTGTCAGGTGGTGAACACATCAGCACCGAAAAGTGAAT
>JAOXJP010095127.1:0-14560 GCA_025762735.1 Platanus orientalis | reverse complement strand
AATCATTTTGGGATGTATCAATTTTGGTTTCTTTCCCACCATTTTTAAGCCCTAAAGGCACATCCGGGAGTCTCAATTTCATCTCAAGCGATAATAGAGATTTCCGACAACCATTCGTCACCTTTGGGTTGGCTCGAGTGGTTGCAAAATAGTCTCCCCGTGTTCACTCACGGGTTAAGGCACCTCCCATTTTGTGTTCTCCTTGCTTGGCAAGATGTTGGGCATGAATGGGTTGAAAGTTTCTCATTCATGCACAACAGATCATGATGATGTTGATTTTTATTGTTGCAAAAGTGCGTGCGAATGGACATCTGAATCTTCATTTGCCACCAAAAATGCACACTTGCGTAAGAAATTATAAAATGTTGAAGTATTCATATTTACTTAATTTATGATTTTGGCTTATCTTCTTTGTAGAGTCATGGCTCCAAAAAGGAAACTCTTAAATGACCGTGAAATACCGCAAGTGTTTTCTTTCTCCCATTCGTCAAACACATGAATGGGTCTGTAGCCGAAACCTTTTCGATCCAGAATTCCTTGACCTGATAATAAACCAGGAGCCAAGTCCTCTGACTATATTAGACAAATCTGCAAGGGTTGGTGCCATTTAAATAACCAGGCTCACCGAGATAACTCAGTTCGTGACACATTTATTCCCTCCATTGAAGAAGGGGATACTCTTAAGGATTCTACTACCAGTGACTTCACAAGTTTAATTTGAAAGATTCAGTTGGGAGAGGTGGCATGGGTCGGCCAAAACTATAGAGGATCTTCTTCCTTTTCAGTCAGGGGCAAGAAATAGGAGGCTCTTATTAAGCATTGCCTTAGCAAATACGGCATGGAGATAGATATTTAAGGAATGGATGAAGTACTTTGCGGTTCCATTAGCAGTTTTGACAAGCATCATACGATGGTAGCAAAGGAAATTTCAAGGTGGTGACATGACACCAACATTTTTTTTTATGTCAATATGGTGAGCTAGGGATCCCATTGTGGGAATTTATCAGTGTAAGCCACTTTCCTTTTGAAGGGAGATTGATGAAAGAATATATCCCTTTTAACGCTCACTTCGATATTCTTTCCACCACATGTCGAAGGTTGTTCCAAATATTCTCTGAGTTTAATGACATAAACGTTTCATATGGCAGCAGGCTAAGCCATATTAACCAGGGTCCTTTAGGCTTATCTACTAGGGGTAAGCCTTTGCCGTGGACCAAAGATAATATCTGATGGAGTGTTAACCTAGATGACCCCGCATTCTTGGCTGGGGTATATGCTACCTTTTTAAGTGGACGATCCCTCCCTAGCAGTGTGGGTGAACATATTCTCCCTGACATGTTCATTGCTACCACTAACCTTGTTAACGGGATATGCCTGAACTTAGGGTTCCCCAGTCTTTGCTGCCTATACATCGGTTTACGTGACATTGTTGAAGCGAACCTCTAAGAAGGCTGAATTGGGGAGAAATTGGTGCACTTTCCCCTCTAGTATTCTTGTGCATGGTTGGGGCTACACTTCCCTTCCATTGACCAGAGAGGAGAGAGAGACAATCGCAAGAATACGTATATCAACACTCTGAATAATCAAAGAGCCGAGATGGTTTTACACCTGCCGCATTATTTTGTGTTACCCAGAAACTCGTCCTTATTCCAGATCATTTGTTTGGTAACCAGACCCTAATGGATGATGAGTCATTATTAGGAGAGGCTTAGGCATACTTTTGTTCCCTCATGAGTGGTAAACTAGCCTAGAGGAGGGACAATCATTTTCATGTAGAGGCCTACAACCCTCATAGGTTTGCCCATCAATTCACCTATTTCCAAGGGCTTGTTTCCCTTCCTACCCATATAAAAATAGTAGGAAACGTGACCACTCTTAAGAGGATTCAAGAGGGCTATTTGTTCTTTGTGAGGTTAAGGTAGGTAGCCGGGCGGTTATACCCGAGGAGATAGCTGAGCAAGGGAACCAGAACGAATGCCTCCCATCCACGAGGATGATTTTAAAACTATCAAGGGCTATCCCATTGAAGAACCGCAACAGCCAACAGAAGGGGTAGAACGACATATAATACCCTCTGTTAGAGAATTTGTGTCAGAGGGCTAGATTCTTGAGGATCGGGTGCATCTAGCCAACATACTGCCCGTGATGCAAGAGCAAGGCCTAGTGCAACCTTTTAATCGCCCTTACCATGTTTCCACTGAATAGAGGGTCGTACCTAAAAGTCAAGTTAAGCGAGGTGAACAAAATATTGTTCCCGTTAGGCCCAGGGCTTCTAGCAGATCAAGAGGGCCATCGGGTATCCAATGTTATGCCTCTCACCATTAATTATATGGTGTTTGTAGTGTAATTCAGCGAGAAATTATGACTCTATGGGAGCATGGGGGATCTGTTCAAGATTTAATTGTCACCATGAACTGTTTTGCCTTAGAGGGTCATTTTTTGGATTACGTTTTCAAGAGAGTGTTTGCATCACAAGGGAGATTCTAGCATATTTCCTTGTCAGCCAAGACATCTCTTTGATAACTTGTGACTCGCTTCCTGGCCTTATAGAGAATATCCAAAAAGAATTGGCATCCATAGGCAGGAGTTTACCTTTTGTTACATCTGAATTTGCCCATGGAATAGTGGAGAAATGCCTGGGTGAAGATGAGGCATTTTGTTTTGTAGTGGAGTGTTCTCTTGCCATTGATCAACCTATTCATTTTGGCGACGAGCCTGCCAATGTGGAAGAAGTAGTGGCTCAAGTCAAATAGGCCCTAGTGGCATCACACGATATGGCTAAGGAAGAGCCCTATATCCCTTTCAAGGGAAAATGTGTAGTCGAAGACATTGAGCCCCCAAGTGTTACTGACGCGGGGACCTCTTCAAGCATTCAAGAAGTTGATGGGTCTTCAGGTGTATCTCTTGGGCAAGATGCATGGAATCCTCCTTCGCCGACCCCTGCTGAAGAGCAAGTCCATGTATACTTGTGACTTTAGTATTTTTTTATCACTTTAATGTTCTTTTATTCTTATGATTGCTTGTTGCCAGGTCTCCATTAAAGAGTTAGTGGAGCCGATGCCCCTTGAGACTTAGAGACCAACCATTAATGAGGCCCATCTTCAGGCATCTGAGATATAGGAGCATCGTGACTCGGGGCCTGACTCGTCATCCAGCAAGGTGGACAAGGTTCATCCTACCATGACTCACGAGGATAAACGAGATTTAGTTGAGTCAGTACCAAACTTTGAAGTAGCAGATATGAAGTCCTCACAGGATTTTGAGGGGTTCATGCGTCTCCACGTGCCCATTGACAATTTACGGGATGTGGTTATGTCAAGAATAGAAGAACTGGTGAATTATGAGGACTCTGATAAGGACGACCAGAGATGGACTGATAGCCCTGAGGAAGGAGTCCTATTGGCTGATGAACCTGTCGAGAGTCCTAATGATACACTCCCAACGGTTGCTAAGACAAGTGACTAGGTTGCCAAGGGTACTGGTAAGGAGGCCCCTGCTGATGATGAATCCTATGGCCCTAACAATGTGAGCATGTCTGACGTGCACAACCCTCCTGAGGTCAATGAACTACGGGACAGGGCTATTGTCATGGCTGATGAATCTATGTCTCCACCTGCTACCAACGTTCCCATTGGTCTTTGTGCCACAACTATTAAGGAAGATGATATTATGGCTGATAAAGCACCAATCATAGAGGCAACTCGAGAAGAAAACCTTGTTCAAGAGGAGTCAACAGTTGACATGGACCCTCTGAAGTCATCTGTAGTAGATGAGACCATCTTCAGGATGAAACAACCTCTGGGAAAGGTATATATTGTACCTTTCACACCATTAAGGTTACTCATACATGTCTTTCAGTGTACTAAATCTTTTCCTTTTTGTTTAATGCAACTGCTGAGGAAGAGCTCCATGCGAAGCAAAATGCTATTAAAGTTCCCCTAATGGGTCATGGTAAACTTCCTTCTTTGTTATATGACACATTCTCGTATACCCTTGCTGATGCTTTTCTTGTTTACTTGCTCAGATGAAATTGTGAGCATGGTTAGCACCCTTAGGCGTTCTTCCAAAATTGCCTCAGCACGCGTGATTCGTCAAGAGCTACTTGCACATGTAGCAAACCTAAAACCTTCGTCACTCAATCTTATGAGTACCCGAGATGAAGTATTGAAAGCTTTGGCTAAGGATGTAGAGGTCCACATTCACAATGATGGGTTTTGATAAGGGATAGAGATGTACTTCGCATCTTTGATAAGACAATCAATGCTAGCAACAGAACTTGTAAGTATCGGGAGAGACTCCAAGGCCCAGGCTAATTTGGATGCGGTGAAGGTAGAGAGGAAGACCCTAATGAAGAAGCTAAACCAAGTCTGCAATTCAGTGGCTAGTATTGATAATGCTTTGACCAGTGCCCAAGAGGAACTGATAAGGGTGTAGGCTCGAATTGAGGTTCTCAAAGCCACCTGGGAAGTGAGAACAATATAGGGGAGTGCTCTTGAATCTAGAATCTCTGTAGTTTCTTCTAACATAGATTGTCTTTGCAAAGAGCTCATCAAGCAAGGTGATCAAATTCGATCTTCCTTGACCGAAGAAGAAGATTTATGTAAATGTCTCATTTCTGCCTTCCCAAAGTTATATGTTGGGGAAGATGTAAACAAAACTTTTATTAATGAAAGAACCTTATCCTTCATTGTCTTATCTTTTCATTGTTATTTTCTTTCCTCTTGTTTCTTTACCCAACGTTGTAAGAGTCAGGCATTATTGACTTTATAAGGGTAAAATGTGATCGACCATATAAGGGTCAAAAGTAACTGACATTATAAAGGTCGAAATAAATTGGTGTTTGGGGTCGCAAAGGCTATAGATGTCTGACATTATGAGAGTCGAGTATAGGTGACATTGTGAGACTCGAATATTATTGACATTATGGGAGTCAAATATGGTTCTCAGAGAGTGGATGTGGGATGGGTGATGATGGGGCTGCACATGTCTTGTTATGGAAGGCTACCTACGTACCCTGAAATAGGATCAAGCCGGGTTATAATTCGATTATGGGATTTTGGGTGTTTTTTGTCCCTTTTTGCCCCTAGTGGGTGCTCACTAGGACTAGGGTTCGCTTAATTTTTGCAACACAATGTCATTGTTGGTTTTCATTGTGATCAACAAAAATTTAATCTTGTTGTGAATGGATTGTTTTACTTGTGGTGCCCAAGTGGGTTTTCATTATGCCCATTCTATCACGCGGAATATATATTTTTCCCTTTTTTACCTTCAAGATCCCTTTACCTAAGACTGGGGTGTGCCTAGTTTTTGCATCTCATTACCATTACGGGTTTTTAGTGAGATCGGCAGTGTTTTTTTTCTTTTTTTTAAACAAGAGATAGAGGTTACATTTAGGGGAGAAAGGTGCCTAGACTACCTATGTACTTATATATGATAGGATCAAACCAATGTAGTTCCTTAAAGGCCATTATGAGGTAGCATAAAAATAGTATTTCTTCAAGAATCTGGCATTGGTAATGGGGAGGATTTGGTTGCCCTCCACATCATGAAGCAAGTATGTGCCATTAGGGTAGGCCTTTTCGATGGCATATGGGTCATCCCATTTATAAGAAAATTTACCCTCCTTTCTCCGTGTGGGATCGAATGGTGATCTGGCAAGGAGAACAAGCTCACCCTTGGTAAAGGAGCAGAGCTTAAATTTCTTATTGAAAGCCCTGACCATACGTGCCTGATATAATTCTAATTGTTGTTATGTGGTGAGCCTGGATTCATCAAGGGTCTCCAGTTCTGAAAGGCAAATATTGGCAGCCTCTGGTTCTGTTAGGCCATCCCGTGTGGTAACTCATAAATATAGGACTTGGATTTCAACTAGGAGAACCACCTCTCCTCCAAACACCAAAGAGTAAGGGGTTGCTTGCGTGGGTGTACGAAAGGTGGTGCAGTTTGCCTAGAGTGCTTCCAGTAGGCACTCATGCTAGTCCTTCTAATGTCTAGCAACCATTTTCTTGATGATGTTGCAGAGGGTTTTGTTAAAAGCTTCCACTAGTCCATTAGCTTATGGATAGTATCTTGAAGAGTGCTCCAAATCGATGTTGTATTTTGCCATAAGTCTGTACAGAGGTGAACTTATGAATGGCTGCCCATTGTCTGTGATTATGCGATCAAGGACACTGAACCTGTATATGAGATGTACTTTAACAAAGAAAACGATGTCAGGGGCTTTAATCTCTCTTAGGGCAACAACCTCTGCCCATTTGGAGAAGTAATCTGTTGCAACCAGAATGTACCGATGCCTCTTAGAAAAAGTCGGGGTAATGAGGCCTATTATATCCATCCCCCATTTAGAAAAAGCCATGAGCAAAAGTTGGTATGCAGTGGTTTAGTAGGTATATGGCCATAATCACTGTGCAGTTGACAAATGCGACATCTTTTGGCGTATTCAATACAATCGACCACCATTGTTGGCCAATAGTAGCCAAGCCTTTTTAGCTGGTATTGGAGTTTAGGACCACTTTGATGTCCGCCACACACTTCGGCATGCACTTCATTCATCACGGTGTTGGCCTCTGTGACTGATAGACAGCGCAACATCATACCGTTGAGTGACCTTCTGTATAGTTGATTGCCTTGTAACATAAAACGAGTGGCACATTGTCTTATTTTTGCACGCTTGATAGGGTCAGATGGTTCTGCTCTATCCATGAGGTGTTGTTATCAATGGCTTGTACCAATCTTCCTCTTTTGTGGTTGGTGTACCATTTATGCCCTGTGCATCGGACATCGATCGTTCAGTGTTGTAGACAGGGAGATCATCTTCTTCTATAGTTGAAGCCAGTAGGGGCACGACTCTTCTTTCTCTTATATGAATGAGGAGATAATCATCCCTTGGATGCGTCAGATATGTTGCCAAGCTGGCTAGAGCGTTAACTTATCCATTATAATCCCTTCTAACATGTTGTATTTGCAAGCACCTAAACAACCTGGCCAAGTCTTTAGCCTTTCAAAAATAAGGTGTGAGACTTAGCTTTTTAATATGGTAAAGACCGTTCATCTGACGAATGACAAGTTCTGAATCTCCATAAACTGTGAGGTTGTCTATAGGGATTTCCAATGCTAGCTCAAGGCCTACAATCAGTGCCTCATATTTTGTCTCATTGTTTGAGCACCCCTTGGTTAGTGTAAGGGAGTACATGATGACACCATTATCTGGGGTGACAAAACAATGCCAATCCCTGAGGATTTGTCTGAATTGTCTCCTAGGGTGGCGGAAGGACCCCAGGATGCTCTGTCAAAGAACATTTCCTAGTGTTTCTTTATCTAGACTTGTATGCCATTCTCATCTGGCAACTCCATTTGGAGGGGTGAGTTGTCAGGTACTGGATGTGCTGCTAAGAAATTTACAAGTGCTTGCCCTTTAACTGCCCATTGTGAGATATAGTGAATGTCAAACTCTGAGAGGAGAACAGTCCATTTGGCGATGCACCCTTGCACTGAGGGATGGCTCATGATGTATTTTAATGGGTCGGCCCTCGATATAAGGTGCACTGATGTGGTAAGGAGATAATGTCTAAGTTTTTATAGTGCAAAGACTAGAGCAAAACAAACCTTTTCAATGGGAGAATAGTTTAACTCGGCATCAACCATTGTCCTACTGAGGTGATATAGAGCATGTTCCTTGCCTTCCTCATTATGCTGGGCCAGCAATGCCCCAAGGGATGATTCCATAGCCGCCACATATAACAATAATGGTTTCCTTGGGGCCGAGCTCATTAATACTAGTGGTTTTAGCAGGTATTATTTGATACTATCAAAAGCGTTTTGACAAGCTTGGTCCCATATGAAAGGAACTCCCTTCTTCGTTAATCATGAGAAAGGTTGACAACGGCTTACAAGATTTGAAATGAATCTCTGAATGTATGCAAGTTTCCTTTGTAACTTCTTAAGCTCTAAAATGTTCTTAGGTGTTGGCATTTCCATTATGGTTGTAATTTTTTTGGGATCTATCTCGATTCCTCTATATCGAATGATAAATCTGAGAAATCTCCCTAATGATACACCAAAGGCAGACTTGAGAGGATTCATTTTCAAATTATAATGATGAAGCCATTGGAAGACCCTGTCCAGATCAGCGATGTGGTGTTGCTTAGCCTTTGTTTTTTACTACCAAATCATCGATATAGCATTCGACAGCATCATGTAATAGGTCCTCGAATATATAGGTCATCGCCCTTTGGTAAGTGGCACCGACATTCTTTAAGCCAAAGGGCATGACCCTATAACAAAATATCCTAATCGGCGTACATAATGCAGTAGCCTCTTCATCCTCTAGGGCCATTTGTATCTGATTATATCCCGAATAGTCATCAATAAAAGAGAGAGTTTCATACCTCATGGTGGCATCTACCAATATTTCTATGAGTGGGAAAGGAAAGCCATCCTTCAGGCATGCACAATTAAGATCCCTATAATCAATGCACACTCTGATCTGACCATTTTTTTCTTCTGTACAGGCATGATGTTGGCAAGCCATTTTGGATATTGGACCTCACGGATGAACCTGGCTTTAAGTAGTTTTTCCATTTCTCCCTCTATTTTGTCAGTAATATCATGTCTGGCCTTCTAGGGGTGTTATTTAATAGGCCACTAGGATGGGTCAATTGTGAGTCGATGGATAACCACATTGGGGTCCAGTCCCGACATTTAAGAATAGTTCCAGGTAAACACATCCCAATTTTGCTTAAAAAACTAAGAGTATTGTGTTTGCTCTTCTGAGGAGAGACATGCACTGATGAAAGTAGGGCAAAAATCATCCTCCATTCCCAAGTTTACCTCGATCAGATCATTCACTATAGCTTGACCTCCATCTTCAAGTTCTGGAGGGGTGGGCATCATCGATCCCATGACAAAATCTTCAGAAGTCGACGATTGTGTTTCTGTAAACAAACACTCGAAGGGAGCATCTTCAAATAGGTCAATCCCATATGTCGTTACTGCATGTAAAGACACTTTTAACTTTGTGGGCTTCCTATCCAACCCTCATGTGTTGTCTTTATTCTTAGAATGAAGGACTAATTACTCGAATTGTTATTTTAGAACTTCCTTGCCCTTATAAGAGTTCTTCTATTTCCCCTACTGATCAAAGCCAGAATTCTAGAGCAGTTGAGAAGCCAATTTCATATACAGTAAAAGACCAGTCGGGTCTTTGAGTTCTTGCTCCAATGTAGGTCTTGAACGGTTCGGAGGCCGAGCAGGGCCTTCAGGAAAAATGATGGAGGGTGTTCGATAAGCGTAAACACGCATTCTTGACAAATGTGCCAGCGGAAGGATTAAATCATGTGCTACTGACTCTGGTAGCAATAAAGGTTTGTCCTCTGTAGTTTTGACACCATGCTTTACCTTAAGCATTCTAGGCTTAGCTCCACCCCCGTTGTTTCTTGTTAGAGTTTCTACGAGATCAGACTTTTGATAATATGTGGCTTTGGCAAAATAGGCTTCTACTGCTTGAAACAGATTATTGTCAGCTATTATGGTGCCCTGAGTATCTTGCCAGAGGTATTTGATGCATTGATGATACGTTGATGGGACCACCTAGTATTTGTGCCTCCATGGCCGACCTATTAGAGCATTGTAAGCAGTATCGATGTCAATCACATAGAAAGGTGTTAAATCCTCAATATGGCCAAACTTTGTTTGTAGCCTAATGGAACCGAGAGGGCACTGCTCACTTTGATTGAACCCTTGGATGATGAGTATACTAGGCTGGAGTTGAAATGGATCTACTCCCAAATATTCTAGTCTCTTGGCGGGTAGTATATTGATTGTTAAACCGTCATCGATCATAACTCTGGATACAGGTTGATTGTCAATAGATCTTGTGATGAATAAGGGTCAGTTATGACCGGGATCATCAAAATACTGAACGGTGTCTTCAAAGGTGACTGTAGGTATACACAACACTTCTCGTGTTGCAGTCTACCAAGAAGCCCTAACAACCTCATCAATCGTGACAAACTCATCTAGGTGAGTTAAAGCATAGATCATAGACGCCCTGAGCTCTGGTGACATATGGAGAGCATCATAAACAAACAATAGTGACAGGATTTTGAGATGCGCCATCATGTCATACGAAATAAGGTTATCCGTCTTTTTAATGGCTTTGTTGTGCTCAGCCTCCATAGCTATCTTTTTCATCGCATAGCTTGTTGATTGGTTATGGGGCCTCTTGGCAAGATCTGCCTTCTGAACAACAACTTAACGTAATTAACATGTCGGGGATGTGGCTTGCGTCCCTCCATTGGGGTAGTGATATTGAGTTTGGTGACATTACAAGCCCCTATTTCCGGGTCATCAAACATTTCATTCTCAGAGAGGTCTTGAAATACAGAGGTAAAGCTAGACTTATCATCGCTAGGATCATCTGAGTCAGTGATCAAGGGCGGAATGTCTTGCAGGGCTAAATCACAACGTCGGGTCTACCATAGGTTTGGGACATCATCATCCTCATCATCTGAAGTCAAGGAGTCACTAGCATTCATATCAATGTCCCATTGGTCTTGAGCTAAAACTCCACCATGCTTTGTATGTATTAAAGATCATGTCGATTCGCCCTTTGTTGGTGATAAAAATGATCAATGAGCATTGGCTATGAAGAAACATAACATGATGGTAGTGTTGAGTACCAATCAAAAGCATGTGAGTCCAAGGACACCAGAAAGAGTCGTACCAATAGATCATGAGTAGTGGCTGGCAGGCCTGTTTCCTGTAGGAAATGGTTGGTGTGAAAATGGGGGTCCCCACTCCTTGTATATAGTGTAAGCAGAGGAAGCTGATAGTCTTCGGGGAACTTGATAAGATAAACCTCATGTCTAATAGGTTGTCTTGTTTTGCCGAACCATCGTGAATCCAATAATTGGGCAATGATTTGATCAAGAATGCCATCAAATTGCTCATATGTTTATTGTTGAGACAGTTGTCTCAGTGGATCTGTATTCCAAGGATCATAGGGTTCTATGCTTGGTCTCATGAATTTGTGGATGAACATTTTGATCAAAATGACCCCAAGAAGGTATACTTTGCAGAGCTAGGTCCATGTACCAATTTAATAGTGAACTATCCAATGAGAGTGGGAACAGTCGCAATAGCAAATTGTCATTGTGCATTACTTCTCTACATGATATCATGAACTTGAACAAATGACGTTGTGGACGTTAGTAGTTTTCATTTGAGAAGGTGGAGAACAATGGGATCTCAAAACCGGGTGAAAAAGCCTCGAGATAAACTACACGGTGACAAGGGAAAGTTTGTCACCTAAATTTGGCTAGTACATTCCAAAAGTATGTGCGCTTTTAGGGTGTCATTGGCAGACGGGTAATCCAAGCAGACTGCAATTGAGGGTCTTGTATGGTACCTGTTAGTGCAATAGAGATACCCCCTACAATATATCTATAGACCGCCATTGGAAGAGTTACCCTTTTAGAGTGGTTTTGGTATGTTATGATATTCTATAACCAATCAATCACTATTATTGATCCTTATGGCGTTGGTGACCGATGTGACCCTCCTTGTGATCGAGGGTTGCCATCAAACACAATTGACATCATATTGCAAGAGGCTATCGAGGATTGGAGTGGATCTTCAGTCATAAACTCTTCTAGTGTAGCCAACACCTAAAGAGATAGTTCTGACAAGTCATCCCCCAGGGGTGATGGTATAGTGCCCATGATTCTGGGAATCTTCTCCTTGTTTTGTGATGTCACCTGGAGTCTTCTCTCCTGTATTATTTTTCTCCCATTATCGCCATCTCTCCCATCATTTTAGACGTCAACAAAGTCGACCATATCTTCATCAACAAAGACAACTTTTGTGGTCACAACTCTCATATCTGCGTCTAATTCCATAATGTTCTTATCAATTAGTTCTTGAAGCTTGTCCTTAAATACAAATCAATCTTGCAAGGTATGCCCTAGGATGTGGTGATACTTGCAATACTTTGGGTCATTGACTTTATCGACTTTTACCGATCTTTTTGACTCAGGGAGTATGATATCCTGTGACTCCACTATTTGTTTGAAGAGGCTTTCCAAGTCATCTAAATGAAATGTATAGGCTTTCTCTTAATGCTCTTTCATGCTTGGCCTTCTGGGAGGAGCTTCTTGCCACCGGCTTGGCTGCCTCTGTAGCATGTTTGACCTTCAACTCAGTGGGTGAGCTCTTAGCGACAACCATGGCTAATTCCATCTTGTTAACCACTGTTTTTTCTCTCTTCTCACATTTATGGTCTAACAACCTTCTTTTTAAGGCATATGCCTTAAATATTAAATCATCAAATGTGGAATACTTTTGGGCTGTAGGATGGAGGGAAAGCTCAAAAGCTTTATTTTGCAGACACATCTCAAGGAGCGTCTTAATCGGGGGAGCATTCTCACAAGCATAAGACATATTTTTTCATATGTTGATGAAGTCCACATCTAACTCATTGTCTCGTTGTCTTTCATTAGTCAATTCATACAACTTTATAAGCCTGTATGTGCAATGAAACTATTGTACTAATGCTCATTACATTGAATCCCAGTCTAAGAAGGAGTTAGGCTTCAAATTTGAGTACCTTGTGAAAGTGGCCCCATCCAAGGATTGCACGAACAATTTTAATGGCAAGTCACCTTGTTGGGCAATGGCACCACACCGGGAGTCAAAATGAGCAATATGTTGTTTTAGACATGTTGTCCCATTAAACGTGTTGTAGTGAGGCTGAACAAATTTCGGTGGAAATGGTGTTGCATCCACATGTAGAGGGTGGGGTTTCTTAGTAATGTATGTACTCACAGTTTCTTGCTCCTTATATTCATTAAGCATTTCAGTCATCATTTTCCTCATGTAATTAGGGTCCATCATGGGTGGAACCTGATGTGCATATGGTCCCTGTGGCATAAAGGAAGGTTGTGCATATAGATTATAGCCATTGTAACCATATATCCAGGGTAGTGTTGATCCATACAAAGGCAGCTCTTGTTGATAATGAGGAGCCTGGTGAGGTCCTTGTGGATGTGGACCTTGTGGGAGCCCCTGTATAGGCAGTCTTTGTGGAGGGGGTATATTGGGTGTAGCACTTATAGCAGGCGCAACACTTGGCAAAGTAGCAAAGGCGTACTCTGGTGTTTAATGGGTGTATCTCCCTTGTGCTTGGTTGGGAACAACCATCCTAGCTGATTTTGCTACGGTGAGATTATGAATTGGTAGAGTCGCACCTTGCCTTTTAAGCGTGAATTAATTGAGCATGGATCTCAGCTCCGCTATGGCAGCTTCTTAGGCAGCCAATTGATGATCTCAACTTTTTATCTGTGCTTGCCATTCTGTAGTTGTAGTGTGTTCCCCTTCAGAACCGGAATGGTAATCCCTAAGGTCTACATCTTCTATACTTGTTGTGGGGTTGGTAGGAAAATCCTGACTTCCTCCCGACCCTACTATTGTAGCCTCAGTTGCCTATGAAGTAGAGGTGACGATGACCGTCACAGTGGTCTTCTATGCAGTGTATGGGCTATCCTCATAATGGGAGAAGCTACAAGACCCCTCCTGGTAGTTGGTAGTCCTCTTGAAGGTGCTCTAGGCTTTCTAGAACTTACTGCCAAATGACTTCTGGTCATCATACCAGCAGAGTTAAAGGCTCATAGTCGTGACTTGGAAGGACTAGAGGTATCAACAGGAGCGTCTTTATTTGTCCCGGCAAACATTACTACCGCCCAAGATTTGTGAGCAAGCCCAAATTTCTTACATTTACTGGTGTAGGGTGCATGACCAATATTGTCTTTGATATGAGAAGGCAAGGAGGGATTGCCCCTTTGTGGTTGTACCCATGGTGGCATTGCATTCATTTGCATACCCCCTATCTTTGGTTGCTGGTAAGAGAGCTGATGTTCTTTGGGTTTATGTTTGCATTCAGAGGCCAGAGTTCTCCTCCTTTTTAGCGGTTTACTTCCCTTACCCCCCTTAGGGAGATCAAATTGAGTTAATAACATTGAGTTTCTAAACTCCACCCTCACTTTATTATTTTTCCAGTTGCGCCTCATGGGAGGGGTGTAAGTGGCCATGTTGCCCTATGACTTATACCTTTGTGAAGCATGTGTCTTATGGGTCTTAGGTCCCTTTCTCTTATGTTACCAATTTCCTTCATGGCTATGTGGCCTAATACTTCATCCTAATTAATAATCTGTTATTTTATCTAGGCCCTGAGCATTGTGGGAACTCCTGTGAGAGTAATATAGATTGTAGTCAAACCCTGGTTCTCAGGTGGCGAACGGAGATTTTGCCTCAGGCCTAGAGATGTGCAAGAATGAGGATTTGCTTATTCATTCGCCATGGTTGTATTGCGTAAATGTTGTTGCTTTCATGGGCACAAAATTATGCACAAATGTGAAATATAATCCTTATTCACCACAACCATATCGCGGGAATGTCGTATCTTCTGGGAACGAGGAATTGCGAGCGAATGTGAAGTTTCATCCTCATTCGCTAGGGGTATTTATGCTAAGCCTGCACGAGTAGTGCAGAGTCACTGGCTAGGACT